>KQ464116.1:0-148692 GCA_001304625.1 Trametes sp. AH28-2
TCCTCGGAAATTGAGCAGTATGATCTGAGTCTCCTCGCTACGTACGAGTTGAAGATTCGGATCGGCCTGGCCTTCGATCAGCTCGAAGAGGTTCGGCAGGCTGTGCGGCATACGTCCGCGTACCTGGACAGCAAGAAGACTCACGCGCACGGCACTAAAGAGCACACGAGGGCGAACACGGAGATCTCCAAGTCGCGCCAACTGTCTCACCGGCTCGCGGACCGCTACAACAATAACTTCACCCGTATCGAGACCCTTCGCCGCCTCCTGGACGCGAAGGCCGGCCTGTCCTCTGACAACGACGACTTATCCTCCCGCTTGCAGCTTATCAACAAGAAGGCGGATCTGCTCATTACCGACCTCCAAGTCCCGCGGACGCAAGGCGATTCCCAGGTCTCGGGTTCATGGATCTGGTCCGTCTTCGAGGTCCCCGCGGCCAAGCGAATGGGGAGCCGCAAGCGCACAAGACAAGACACGTCCCCTGAACGCAACGAACAGCCGGAGTGGCTACATTCATGTATGTATGGACGTTCGCCGTGTCTATCAGCGTACTGATCACGGACTACGAACAGCTGAGTGCGCACAGTGGCAGCGGGCACGAGCAGAAAAGACACGGCATGACGAAGCCGTCAACATCATATGCGCTGAGTTCCGTCACTCAACGCGCGGCTTTGACAGCTTGAGACGAGCATGGGTAACTGTTGCGGAACGTACTGACCTTCCCCCAGGACACGTAGCTTATGCACGCCAACAAGCGCGAATGTATGAACGTATGCGGGATGAGTGCAAGACCGCATACGATGCCACACGTACTCCAGGGGCTGATGGAGAGTGCCTCGATCATACACTAGTAAGCAATCTTTTGCATCATTGCTTTGCACAGACCGCTGATGAGCTTCAGTCTTTGCGAGGCGACCTGCAGGACCTTGGGTGTGATCTTGGCCCTTACGAGGACGCGCTGAAGGTGTTGTATATGGACTAGCACGATGAAGCATACTGTATTGCATTCGTACTATATCATTATTGTTTATTATGGTCTATAATCGACGACGCATTGAGGGCTCTCATGATAAATCATGGCGAGATTATGGCCCATTATAGCTGATCATTAACATGTTGCACAGTCAGCCTGTGAGCCAGGATTGGCCTTTGGTAGGTGTTCATTATAACCATTATCTTAATGAATTGTAATCGAGACTACTGGGTGTAGAGGCGAAGGACGATAATGAGCCCAATTATCTTCATGGGGCCCATAATGGACCATTTGCATTAACTAAGGGGTGACATAATGAAAATATTAGGGTCACCTGTTCCCGCCCACCACACAGTGACGACTACTTTGTCTTGGTCCTGTTCTCCGGGGGTTTGTCACAGTGTGGATCTTATGAATCCCTCACCTTCATACGTTTCTATGACGTGCTGTACGGGTGCGCCGTATGTGTGCCGAAATTCCCCGCATGATCTGGACGTCGGGGGTGAGGCCGCACCGTAAACCGCACGCTCTGTAGTAGGCAGGAATTGTTATGCGGGTAAATAAGCGGTCGTACACGTACTGCGGCGAGCCGTGAGCACGCCTTAGACTGTAAATGCCTTCCAAGGAGAAATTCAATATAACAGCGTATGCGGCCGCGCCTTCCAGAAATGCACCCGGGAGCCCAGTATGACACTCCGAATACAGTGCCCGGGCAAGACAATACAGGATTCACCCACAATCGCTACTTTACACTCGCCGTTGTACCAATGCTGTCCTGCAGTTACATGCGTAGGCGATACATACACAGCACGTTGGGCAGAACGCTGCATCGTCCCCAGCCGGTACGCGTATCCGGAGCGCATATCAAGCTCAACGTTCAGTACTGCAGCCCCTCAAGCTCCAGAAGCATGCAATCTGCTGGCGCCCCAAACGTTACTGAACACCCGGAGCTACTTGCGGCGCCACATCAGTACTTCTTGGACGTCTCTATGTGAAAGATGTGCTCATGTGGCAAGCCGGCTCCCCGGGCCAGTCAAGCTCCGCTGTCGCGCGCCCCGGTCGAGGATACCTGCTACGGACGTGATCAATTCCACCCGTTCTATTCCAGTGGCAGAAGTCCGGGAGTAGCGCGGGTCCAAGATTCAGTGTGCAGGCTCCCCCGCCAAGGTGGGGTGACGACGGGTCCGACGCCGCATTGGCGGCGCAAAGTCCTGGGGTTGTGGTTCAGAGTTGCGATTGGCAGGTCGGCTGATGCTCAGACAAGGCGCTCTCTAAATCAGTAGCTTATTTTAGACCGCGGTGTATCAAAACAGCACCCGAGGCTTCCTGTGATAGCGCACCGCGAGAGGAGAGCAGGGAAGGAAGAGGCACGATACGGCGCCTGAGAGAGACGGGAAGTACGGGCGGCACGACCACGTGATCGCGCTTCTCCCGTCGCGCGCCTTCGCCCAGAAGGGTAAGCGCGATGCTGCCGCCCGAGTATCGCTGGTGCGAGGCCGTCGTGCATCCTCGAGACGGTAATCCGGTTCATGTCCCCGTTTTTGGATCGTTGGGCCGTGCCTACGCGTGGAGGACCACCTCGTGCGTGAAAGGGTGATCGCCAGCAACGAAGGACTCACGCTCACGCGGGACTCGGAGCCAGTGCTAGGCGGCGTCCTCGCCGCATGTTGGTACGGCCTGCAGGTTTGCGCATGTCAAGCCGGTGATGGAATACATTTGGGAGCTCACTGTACGACGATCCACCTCGTCTCCGCTTGACATCACTCGGCGCCACGCTGCGTGTACCACATTTACGTGTGCATCCGATCTGGAAGTTCGAGGGGCGCTCTGGTGCGTCTTAGAGTTCCGATTCTTTGCGAACATGTCGCCGAGGGAACACCGATGCTATACCTGCAGACCGGGCATATATCAGATCGAACAGTGTCCGAGAAGCAGTATAGAAATCGAACACGGCGGCTACGTAATGTACGGTCGTAAAGGTCGTAAAAGCGGGTAGGGATGGAGAGACAAGCAGCACAATAGCAAGATTCAGACAGCAGAGACAGCACCAACAAGATTTCAGAAGGGAACGCGACCAAGGAAGACACTGTCCTGGATGCAAGAAAACGCAGGGACGACATCAACCCCTAGCATACTCGTCCACAAGGACCCGGGCGAGCTCCTTCCATAGCCCTGCGCGCGCGGCCACGTCGGCATGAGCGCGCCCAATGGCTTCTGTGTTATCCTGGAAGAGAGCGTCAGTCCTCGGTTGGCCGAGAATGAGGCGCGAACGCACGGGCTTGTCCTTCTGAGCTTCGAGCGCAGCCGAGTACCGATCAAACTCGCCTATGAGCTGCGGTCCAGGTGAGCCAGGCGAGGCATGCTCCAGACGGCGGGCTCGGCGTACCTGGTGTGCGATCTGCCAGAAGACCGCGAACAGCGGCTTCTGCTTTTCGATCTCACGCATGAGGTGGCGGATGTTCGCGATTACCTCCTGTGGCGAGGACGGGTCGTCGTTGAAGTCATGCGCCCCGGACGCGGGCTTCCGCGCGGTAGTAGTCCTGATCGATCTCGATGACAACAAGCCGCCGACATAAACCAACGGTGTCCTGCGAGACGTGTCAGCGAAAGGATCCACACAATGGTGGCGAGACCCACCAGAGCAGGTGGTATCCGACTGCCTGCAAGGTGGACGACGTGGATCCTAACCACCCGGCGCGGGACCTGTGCTATTCTGGTTGACCAACCGGCGGGAGACTCGGAGAGAATGCGAATACGAACGTTTCAGCTGAACGCTCCCCGCTCAATCTCCGCGAGAACTGTGCAATCTCCGGATCGCGGAGGGACTGTCCAACGGCGTCTAGGAGGGCGTCGAGCCGGGACGCGTAGGTGTCGTCAAACCCCGATACCGCCTGAGAGAAACGTAAGCACTGGGAACGCATGGCTGGTCAAATCGAACGATACTGGACACGTACCTTCCTCAGGGTTGCCAATTCGTGAATCACGTCTGCCGGCTTCGCCTCCGTGAATGCACTCTGTAGTGAGGTGTACACTGCCTTCGGGTGAGCGATGCCCCGAGCGCTGTACACGTCGAGAGGGGCTCACTGTTGATGGAAGCAGACAGTCTCGTTGCTGCAGCCCTAGAATCGTCGACGACGTCCTCATAGGTCTTCCCGGGACACATATCGTGGGAACACGTTCGAAAGTCCACGCATAGGCAGCGACTTACGGAGGTATGGTGAGCCCATTGTGACTCGAGCTTGGCCGGTGGCTCAAAATGCTCGTCTATTTGGTACTTTATGAGACGGCATGCTGATGTGGAGGTGTTTGTGCATTGTTTGAGGCGTCGTATAATGTCTGGATAGTCAGAGAGAGGTCTCTGGTGGGGCATGCTGGGGGAACCTGGGAAACGGGCAGGCATGGTGGCAGTAAGGACGAGAGCCAGACGACTCGCGGCTTAAGTATGCAATTTGACAACGTACCTGCGGCAGAGTTATCCATATACCGTATCCCAAATACGTAGTGATATCTGAACAGGGAAGACGAGCGTTTTCTGGGCAGGATCGAGGAGCGGCACCTGGCCTGGGGGTGCGGTAATGAGGGGCTGGGTGAAGAGCGATATCCGGGGTCCCACAACTCAAGACCACCCCGTGGCGGCAAAGCGGCTAATTATTCGGACACCGGTGGGAAACTCGCTTAGAACGGAGCGATACCAACACTGCGTCTCCCTTGCTCTGGTCGTTCTTGATCCCTACTTTCTGCTGCATACGACATTCTTGATGATGTTTATGGGCGTCGCGGGAGCAAGAAGAGTTTGAGACGGCTCCGCCGACTCGTCCGGAGTGCGTTGGATCCAGCTGAACGCACTCGGCGTCTATTGTGGTTGCACTCATGCACTATCTCTCCAACCTTAGTGCAATCGTGGCCTCAAAGTGCTGTTTCTGCACAGCAGAGCCCGTGCCCATGACTGCCGTGGGTACTGGTTGGCACTCCATCCCGCTTTAGACCCGTGCGATATTGGCGTATGCCCTTGGACCTCATCCGCGATGATATAGCTAGGCGACCCAACTTCGCCACCCGACGTCCGAGTACTTTCGTCGCCGCATTACACCTCGGACTACCTCTGCAATGTCCCACGAGAAAGATGAACCTTCTCTGGGTCCGGAGCATGTCTCGCGAATCAACCAAGTCCTCCTAGGCTCCGATGTCGGCGAAACCCTTAGACAGGACATCGTCCAGCTGCAGATCCACGTCGAGTGCATCCGCCAGCTTTTTGACAAGGTCCTCTATCCTCTCGAAGATTTCGATGACAGGTACCTCCCTTCAGACCCGACGCGTTACCTTGCGCCAGAGTGGCACCGCTTCTCAGAGGTACGCCGCGCCACTCTAGCACCACCCATCTTCCATTGACCAGCAGGATGCTCGCTTCTAGAGATTCAACGAGTATGTTGACAAAAGTCGTGAGAGTGCGGCGGCGGCCTCCAGCACAATGCATTGTCCGTACTTCACCTGACTTACCGCCGTTTCGCAACTACTGACCGGAGCGGCCACTCAAAGTGTACGCCGAGGCGGTGTTGGGAAAAGTGGGGGAGGTCAACTGCGACGTTCAGGCCTTGGAAACGGAGCTTAAGTTGTTCCAGCGGGTACGTCTTTTCGTCCATTTCTCGGGGAGACAGGTTGACATTCCCTGCAATCTGTCAGGCAGTCGAGCAGCACATCCCTGCAGCCCAGCACACCCGCAACAGCTTCAAGCAGCTCGCGAACGACATCAAGGACTTCGAGCGCAAAGTCGAGCGCACGTTGAAGCAACTGAACAGGCCTGTCCCTCAGGACATGCACAGAGCTTGCGATGATATCGACGTGCTCAAGCAGAAGGTCGCAAAGTGAGTGACACGATTGCACGCTCCCCCTATGCGCAGCATATCAAATTAACTGACGTCGACACTCCGGCAGCATTTCTGATGGCGTACGTAGCACTGCAGACTCCGTGCTCATAGGGTATCTGCTTACCTCCAGACAGACCTCGGAGCTCGGATCCAGCTACCTGCAGTCGATGGCTTCATTTGCTCCTCGCGCCGCAGGAATCCTGTGCACGCTATCCCCGAGGGCCGCAATACAGGCACTAGTGCGTACACCTCCCCACATTCAGAATAACAACCCCTTACGCCCGGCTTCAGCGATCCGTGTTTGTTATATCTCCTACCGAGGTGGATACGCAGAAGCAAGAGGGTGAGCCTCCGCGTTCGCTCCTAGATTGGCATAACCCCGACCAGATGTACCCAGCGCAAACGTGTCTCGCGCAGTGCGCGGCGCAGCTCCCGGCTCTGCTGGAGAGCGCGCATATTCCGAGCGAGGTCCGCCCGTTCTACGAGGACTGGTGGGCGAACACGCGGGAGGACATCCGCATGGTCGCCTCGCGCATCGAGGCGATCACGCGGATCTGGGACCACGTACGTCGCACCCTGACCCCCTCGACCCCGGCGTGAACGCTCACTGGAATCTTCTTCACCCGCGTGCGACCTGCGACGTGCGTAGCTCCGGGTGGACTTGTTGACGCTCGAGGCGCACCTCAGCCTCTGTGCGAGCGGCGACAGCGTTGCAAACTCACCCGTACGTGCCTTGCCCGTCTCAGAGAGTTCCTGGGTGACCTGTTTCGCCGTGGGGTAGTTCCTCATGGGGAAGATCGACGTCAGCCGGGCGGTCCTTGGTCGGCTCACGGAGTGCCTCCAGTTGTACGTTCACCACGTTCCGCCCAATGAGCGAGTTCTGGGTGCAGTCTGAGGAGCAAAGTTCGAGGTATGGGGGCCTTCCTGTGGTGTGCGGACGTGTCGATCGGTCGTGATGGCGGGACCGGCAGTGTTTTGCGGTGTGATACTTGCTTTGATGTATGCTCTCTGACGTATCGCTGTTCTGATATCCCCCGCGCACAGTGTATAGTATTGTTGAAGTATCTCTAGGACTAGTTATGAGCAAGCCCGCCCACCCCACCCTGATATATCGCGACAGACGGCTTCTGCGCATGCATCCTGACGAGCGTGGCGTGCCGCATATCCATGACCGCATCCCACATCCCCGCGATCTTGTCCGCAAACGCCTGCATGCCCAAGCGCGCCGTATCAGCATCCACGCTCCAAGGCCGTTTGATCATGGCGCATGCGACCCACCAGGTCATCCTCGCCCGGCTCGTACGGAGACGCATCGAGCGTGTCCGCGCGGTGCGCGAGGTACGCCGCCCACCGCTCGATTTCGTCTGCAATCTGCCAGCGGGGCACGGCGATGAGGCGCGGGGACACGACGGCGCTACGCGGCGGACACGCACCTCGGACCAGGTGACGGCGAAGCGCTCAATGTCCGCCGCCGTGCGCTCCACGTCGTACATCACCGTGTCTGAGAATGACAGCTCAGGCTCTGAGACGAGCCCGGACGGCCGGAGGTGCGAAGCATGCGGAGATGGCTCGGCGAGGCAGAGGCGTGTGTGAGACTGGGATTTGGGGGGAGGGTGCGAGGATGTATAGGTTCGGCGTGGATATGGTACGGGTTGTTGGCTCGTAGACCTGAGGAACGGGGGGACGCTGTTGGCAGCGGGCCGCCGTAGATACATCCGCTGGAGGATTGCTCCATGATCAATTCCTTTGCAAGCGTGACATGTAGGGCGAGGCTTTCACGAACCAACGTGAGGAATAAACCTGCTAGATGTCGCCGAATAGAGATGCTGGGATTGATTAGACCCTCGGCGAGAAATGCAGACGGACACAATGTAAATGAGACGTACTTGTGGAAGCCGAGGAGTAGCTTGAGCACGTACTGAACCACCTGGGTGTACGACGCAATCCTGCGGGGAGCGGCCTCTACAATTCTGCTAGCCGGAGGATCGAGTCTGTGCTGGAATGTTTGGACGTCCTGGGAGAGCCTCCTGAGAGCGTCACAGCCAGCACGTCCGCATACGGCCTTCGTCCGTACGAGCTGTGGATTCTCGCGATGTCAGTACTAGATGCCCGGATGGATGCGACGGAGCATACTGACCTGTTCTGCAATTCCAAGCCCCGTCAGGATGTCCTCATGAGAGAATAGGCCAACATCCACGAGCACAGTCTCCCGACATACTGCGTCCGACCCAGTGAGCTGAGAGTAGTGACAGCCAAGAGCACGTGCCACGAACAGAGACTGACCATCCATGATTGCTACGGCAGCGTGCAGGTTGCTTCGACATCGAGCAGCGATCTTCAGAAAGTCCTGTCGCACAATGTTACCTTGTATATCTGGAGGTAGGAGTATGATTCACCACTTACCTGGTAATACCCGTCCCATATTGTAAGCAAAGGCGCAGGACCGCAGGACGCATCACTTGGTCCGACTTCCTCGAGGGCATGATCTACACGGAAAAACATATCTGAGATGTCTTCGACGCACTGCTCGAGGTCCAAAAGCCTTCTCAGAGCCAGGCTCTACGGATGAATGGTCAGATGTATCAGTGCATCAGACTAGAGCGACCGAAAGTGGTACTAACGTGAGCCCCGGCAACCCCGCGCCCTTTGCCACCGAACGGAAACGACTTCGCAGACGTGCTAGGCAGGCATGCAGGTTCCTGAAAGATTATTGGGTGGGGCTTGTCGTCGACCATTGCCGCGTCGTAGATACAGAGAGAGAAATCTGGTCCAAAGTTTTGCAGCAGGGCGGCACGCCTCACGCGAAGCGCATGGCGAGGCGCCACCTAGTACCGGCACGGCATTCCCGGTCTTCCTGCCATCAAATGGTACATTACGGCGGGTGTTGAGCAGCTGAAAAATCTTCCGAGAGGCTATCCTCGTTGCCTCAATGCACTACCTGGGACGCAGGAGGGAAGAGGGAGGGGGCGAAGAGCCGACGGTCGCTTCACAACTGCCACTGGGCCGTTGAGTTGCATGTTCCGATAGCGTGACGGTCGAGGCCTGTTCTCGCTGGTCTTGTGCGCACTACCACGCTTTCTGCATCTGGTAGGTGACATTTGAGGGAAGATGGTGGTAACAGGTTGAGTTGAGTGATATAACCGGCGCCTATTCATACCTGCGAAAAACCGAGCTCTGGCAACTCCTGAGGAGGCATCACGAGCAAAGCGCAGTGCGAACAGCAGTACGACCGGGTTAACGGTCTCAAAATTTTCAAAAAGCATAGTAGTACATGTTCTATCGCGGTAATCATCGCATACCCTTGCCGTCCCATCAAGGGAGAACTGGGCACCTCTCATCGAGACGCTACCGAGCTTCCATACGAACGCCGACGTCGTGGCCGCCAGCAACGCCCGGCTGAGAGCCCACCACACGAGAGCCAACAGGAATCCCGCGGAAACAGCCGTATACAGAAGGATTGCGGGGACCGCGACGGGAGTAGCATGCAGCGAGCGGGGGCTGTGGCCATATGCACGGCATATTGTCAACGACAAGCCCGTACTGCATTGGATGGGTGGCTCATGCGCTCAATACCTGCATCCCTTCCAGTTACCTCCGATAGTCTTCCGAATCGTTCTTCGGGCCTATTGTGTCCCAAGGGGGCATACTTCCTGATAGACCGAACTCCCTGATCAGCGACGACCACCTGGTGGGTGTATCTACGCACCTGTGCTTGCTTCGAGTCGGTCCGCTTCAGGGAAGGGACTGCTTTGCTAAGTCTTCCCAACTTCAGGTAGCGGGACCTATCGATGATCGCGATGATGCAGCTCACGTCTTACATACGGATACCCGGGGAGCTGCAGCCATGGTCCCTCTTCCAAATCCGCGCATGCGCACGCGCACGCCTCACACTGGATGCGTCGCGCACGAGGCCCTTGCGCATCTGGTGCTGCGGTAATCTGCGGGGAGCATCTGAGAGATGAAT
The DNA here is from genome assembly GCA_001304625.1 of Trametes sp. AH28-2. Lineage (NCBI taxonomy): Eukaryota > Fungi > Basidiomycota > Agaricomycetes > Polyporales > Polyporaceae > Trametes > Trametes sp. AH28-2. Next base: position 9,803 of record KQ464116.1, read on the forward strand.
GAGGACCTGACGTCCTCGAGAAGTGTCTAAACACTTACATATCGTGTGGCGCGTAGTTCCGGTGCTACAGCGCGCCTCGCCATGGATCATCATGGGAGATCTGACTCGGAGGTGCGTTGCGAACCTTGGTCTGGTCAATAAGCTGGTATAGTTGAAGCTCTCAAACGTGCCTGGAGGACTCTACACGCGCCATGGAGAGAAAAATCGGTCGGGCCAAGGTGACGTTGGCCGCAGGTGACAGCGGTCCCTGAGGGCAGCGAGACGCCTGCCCTGAACGAACCCGGATAGGGCAGGACAGGCGCCGGAACACCTTGGTCCATCTCTCCTCCGCGTGCTTTGGCTTCAACGTCCGTCCCATTCGAGCTCTTGCTGGCTTCCTGAGATACCGTAGCTTGAATACGTTCTAGTGATGCTGAAAGTCTCAGAGATATGGCGATTGCTTGTCCAAATAGCGTTCACCGGCTCATATCATGTGGACTGGCTTCGCGTTCGCGCTCAGTATTCCGTGACCAACCTTCTTGAACTCTGTGTTATCTAGTCCAGTCGAGACCCCTGTGCATCCCCCTGCTGATCACTGTTTCTGCATCTCGATAACTTGGTTTGTTCATCGCACTCTGGATCCGAACTCTATGACCTGATGCTTACCCAGGCCTGCTATACCTACGTCAGATTGCATATGCACCATCTGTATCAGACAACCAAGCAGAAACGAGGCTTCAGACTGGTATCGGCGTACCATTGACGCCTATCGAGCTTGTAGACGTGTCCACGCTCTGCCTAGCTTCGCCGACATCATCCGTCACATCTATTACACTGCTTGTCTTCTCCAAACGCAGTCAGCTCCTCTCTGAGGTTGTTTAGGTGAGCGATAAATTCTCTCGAATCTCGCGAAACTATATCGACGCGTGTTGATGGTCATGCAGTATGCGCCTACTCAACACGACGTCGGGTCGGTTCGTACAGGTGGACCATCCCGAGGATACCCGGTACGCAATTCTGTCGCACACTTGGGCACTCGCCGGCGAACAGGACTACAAGGAGATCCTTTTCGTTCAAGCCGCTGTTTCTACCGCCGCCAGGCATGTTTCTCCATTCGACTCCATCCTCTCCCATCCCACTGTATCGCCCAAGGTCCGAGAAGCGTGCAGAGTTGCTCGAAGCCATGGGTTCGAGCTCCTGTGGATCGATTCTTGCTGCATCGACAAATCGAACAACACGGAGCTCATCGAGTCGCTCAACTCGATGTACGAGTGGTATCATCGGGCAACCGTTTGCTACGTCTACCTCGCCGATGTCCCCTTCTCTAGCGAACTCACCCAGCACGGCTCTCCTTTCCGCGCGAGCAGATGGCACAGGCGCGGTTGGACTCTCCAGGAACTCATCGCCCCTACTCATGTCGTTTTCCTCTCCCTGGACTGGCGTCCGCTCGGCACGAAGACAACGCTGGCAACGCTCTTGGAGTCCATCACGGGTATAGATACATCCATCCTCCTCCATACTGCCCCTCTGAGCTCCGTCAGCGTCGCACGGCGCATGTGGTGGGCGTCCTCGCGCGAGACGAAGCGCGTCGAGGACCAGGCGTACGCGCTCATGGGCATCTTCGACGTCAAGCTCCACATGGACTACGGGGAAGGCCACCATGCGTTCATCCTCCTGCAGGAGGAGATCCTGAAGAAGATCCCCGCCGATCAGAGTATCTTCGCGTGGGGTCCCAGGTTTTCGTCGGTTCAGAGCCACGCGTCCCCAGTATCTTTCCTACGCATGATCGAGGAACGGATGGTGGCTCTCGATATGCCACTCATGTCGTCTCAGTGCCCACCGCGGTCTCTCTTCGCGACCTCTCCATGCGATTTCCGCAACGCTGAGATGATCGCGCCGCTCAACAGCATGCGCTTCGACAACCTCCTCTGGGGCGACTCGGAGCCACGAACACAGCGGGGCCATGTAAGCTCCTACGTCCCCTCCCCACACGGCTTTCGCCTCAAATTGCCTCTGGTCCGCTACACGCCATCCACCCTCGCCCTCCAACCACAGCAGAACTCATACAGGGATTGCCGATGTGGTGGATTTGAATGCACCTGGCTCGCGCTTCTGCCGTGCACGGACGACGCCGGGAACGTGATCGCGCTACCGCTGTGCGAGCCCCCTGCGGGCACGTCGGACGAGGGCCTACTCGTCGGAACGCGGAAGGCGACCTGCCTGGACTGCAAGCGCTACTACCGTACCTGTGCGCTCTCGCCCGCAGACGTGCACGCCGTGCGGGCCGATATCTCCATTGCGCCCCTCGTCGTCCGCCGCACCCCGCTCAACGGTGGGCCCACGGGTGCTCCGCCCCTGCGCATCCGGCGCGTTGTCGTCCAGCCGTGGTGCAAGTTCGTGCTCGCCACACACGGGTACGACGTCTCTCTCCGCCGGACGGCCGGCAGCTCGCAGGACGCATCGAGCCCCTCCAGAGACTACGTTCTCACTCTGCGCCGTATCGCCTCGGACGCGCCTTCGCCCTCGTCCTCGTCGGCGCACGCGGAGATCGAGGTGCAGATCGCGCAGGGCGATCGTACTGACGGCGTCACCTACACGCTCCGGCAAGGCAGGGGGCTCGATCCCCGCGCGGACACCGTGCCGCACACGCACACGGCGCCCACCCTCGCAACCCCTCCTCTGCGGCCCACGATGCGCGCCGGCTCCCCGAGGGTCGAGGGCCCGCCGCAGCGTCCTGAACCCGCGCGGAGCCTCTCGCGCTTCGTGCCGTTCGTCGGGCGCGGTGAGGCGCGCCACGAGTTCGAGCTGCGCGGTGGGGGGCTCGGCGGCGCGGCGGGGGTGCGGAAGCTGCATCTGACGCTGGAGAACCAGACGGAGCCCGCGTGGACGTTTGGCGGATGGGGGCAGGCGCCGCATGTGGACTTTCTGCTGAACATTGAGCTGTCCGCTGGCGCGGTTGCGGTGGCTGGGAACGGGCGGCGCAGCAGTACTTTGTAGGATATCAGCGTGCTCCTCGTCCGGTCCCATTGTCTCGTTTTTCAGGCGTTCGTTCAGAAGCTGTATGTGACGCTGCAGAACCATACCGAGCCTGCGTGGACCTTCGGCGGGTGGGGACAGGTGCCGTATGTGGACTTCGTGTTGGATGTGGAGCTGTCCACCGGGAGTGTGACTGCAATCGGGCATGAGCGGCGAAGTAGTACGTTGTGAATCTTGTTCCAATGATAGATGATTCTTGCCCTTCGCGTTGTGCGGGTTAGTGACTCACAGCATAAATGCGCTCTTGACCGTTGCGCACGTACGCTCGTGTTTGCCGTCGTGTCGCCCCGCGACTATTAAATTGTGTCTAAACATACAGACTTCGAAGCTCACGCTCTGCGACACGGAGTTGAGACTTGTATCATACTACATCGGGGCAACATGCAAGAGACCATTATTGCTGACAGCCATATCTACCGCGATACACAGGGTAACTATCCCTCGAACTCTTGGAGGTTATTGAACTGGTTCTAGCGCACGTACGCATCCAGACACTGTGTCAGCCGTTGCCACACAGCACGGCTGACAGCAATCTTCCCCATGAGGAACTATGCGTTGAAAGAGTGTCGTTGCAATCCAGTGGTGTCTCCCGTATATGTGAAGGGACGTACCGGAGATATGGCGGCCACCTTCTCCTTGGAGCAAATGTTGAGATACCCCTCGAGCTCTAGAAGATCGATCTGCAGCTATTACATAACAGGACAGGTCAGCGTTGGAGACATGCGATCAGAGAGGGAAGCGCGGAGGTCGACATACGTTGTGCCAGATGTTCGATATGGTCCCGATCTTCTCGGTGACGCTTCCTATGTCCTCTTTGGTGCTCGCCCACCATTCCGTATAGTACGGACGAATCTCTTTCGGAATCTCGCTGCCCTCGAGGAGTACGGAGAGGTTTTTGGCGCTTTGAACAAGTTTTGCTTCTGCTGCCGGTCCGGATGTTCGAAGGTGAGGCCGATGGGTGTGAGAAGATACGTTGTGACATACCATCTTCGGCGCCATCCACGACAATGGCGGGTGTACCAAAGGCGTGTCGCTGGAGTGATGGCATAAGCTACTAGAGATGAGGCGGCGGAGCACCGAACTTACCAGCGCTTCGATTGTAGTCGTCGGCGAGATGGTACACAGAATCTTAGCAGCGGAAGGAGTGAGCTTGGCGATCATTGCCAGCCAGCCGGACTGTTGTTCGGAGATCTGTGAAGAGTGTGAGCGATTTGGCGTTCTTGCGGTGCGAAGCGTGCACGCATAATATCTCGCGAGAGATGCTAGATTTTGTGTAACGTGAGACTCGGACCCACATTGTAGCTCGAACCAAGTGTTGGATGGACTTACGTCGCGACCTTCTGTTTAAGAGTGTCGATGTCGTTCAACGTGTTACGCATGTCGTCCGGGACAGCCTTGCTGAGATCGTTTAGTCTGCGCTCGATGCTACGCTCGAAGCGTCTTATGTCGTCGGCGAGGTTCTTGAATTTGTCGCGCACGCCCTTGGCATGCAAGCTTCGCTCTTGAACTTCCTGATGAGAGTGTTTCTATATCAGCATCGACTCGAGCACATGTCAACTGTTGAGGACCCACTTTCTGGCAGAGATCGATCTGCTTCAGCAGCTCCTCGACGTTGCAGTCGATTTCCCCGACTTTGCCTAGAACTGCTTCGCCATACGCTACCAAGATTATGTTATCATCGGGAACTTCATAGCCCAAAGATGTAAATTAGTAGATACATCGCATGAGCGTAAATGCCGCGACGGCGCTGGCATGACTCTCGTCGACATGTTCGTTGAAGCACTGAGAACAGCATGTGTGGATCAGTGAGGGACAAGAGTAGCATTGACGAATAGAACTGGGTACCTTCTTAAACAATGCCCACTGTGGTGCGAGCGCCCTACTGGAACCAGTAGGTGGGTACTTGTCGTCGAAATCCTCAAGGGGGCCTTCGACCTTGTCGAAGAGCTTGTTGATACAATCAATATGCTCGTGGAGCTGCTTGACATCCTGGTCGACTGTCCGGATGGCCTCTGGCCCACATAAGAATTCGTTCAGCTGGCCACACTGCTCCGGGGTAGGGCCAACGGTGGGCTTAGGGACGTCAGACATGCTGAGGTTGAGAGGAGACGGTCGTGCGCTCGTGCGAAGTGATGGAAACCGCGGCAACTTTATATTGACGGGTTTGAGCTCAGCTGGACCTCTTACGGAAGAATCTGCTATCGCACAGGATTCACCAGCTTAGTAACGCCATTATAGAGTCCATGAAGCGCAGACAGAATCTCCGTATCAGACGGAGCTGAAGTTGGACAAGATGAGCGTTGGAGACGAGCCGCAAACGGCGCCTGCGCGAGGCGCTCATGCCTTGCCTCCGAAACGCCACCCACCTAGATACTATGGCACATCGAACCTGCTCAACGTCAACTATGCCGAGAAGAAGGCTTGACAATTTTCCAAGAGCTTCTAGTGGAACTTGACGTGAACCGGTCTGCTTCTTTCACTATACGTCTTACATTATCACCATTGATCGCGGGGCTGAGAATGCTACAGTTCAAGTTCGCGCCTTGGGTGCCCTGGGTCGTGACTGTGTCCACATTCCACGCGGTCGAATATAACCTCAAACGGCATGTAGACGTCGAGGGTGCTTGGAATATGTCACCGGAAACGCGCTCGGGACCATAGCGCCCGTGTATTTCGTAGACATATGTCAACTAGCAGTCGCTTAATTGACGAACATAAAGGTACAGGGAGCTGTAAACACATCCTCACCCCCAGAAAAATAAGAGGTATTGCTATTAAACTGTAATGTGACACGGTAGGACGAGTACCGAGGGTCTGGACCTTTCCGCGCTCAGCGGTGTCGATTGATCTCCCTCCCGACATTCACGACTACTCCTCGTCGAACATCCACGGACTCAAATAGTCCATTTCACCCCTCAATTGTAGAAATTGGATGTCAGCGGCTACGTAGCGTCAAGACCTGCAAAATGCCAGTCAGAGTTACTGGGACGCATAACCGGCGAACTTTGTCGACGATAGCGAGCGCCCCCCAGAGTCGTTCGACATTCTCAACGTGCATACGCTTCCCAGCTGCATGGACGTCGTCACTTTCAGGGTACCGGACTTTCCTCCGAGGTGTCGGTGGCTAACCACGAGTTCAAACCGAGCCGCATCACGCGCCGATGGATGTACAGGTTGTGGTTAGGAAGCTCGGACGTCCCGACTACCGCGTGCAGGAATAGGAGGCTCACTTCCCAACGTACTCTCATCTGAATTGAACGTGCGCACTGCCCCAGGCGTTACAGGCCAGGCCCGGGGAGCATGTCATAGTTCCTTACGCATGGTGGCGCACATATTCTACAGGCCTAGGTGACCCGGGTTCACGCGACGTACCCTGCGAGACTGTGCCGTGTAGCTCAAACCCTCAAACCTACAGCATCACGGTGACAGAGCAGCCCTACCCCGTGTGGGTGCAACTCCCCACACGAATACATGCGTCCATTTGCATGCCGATTGGTGGTGCGGGCGTGCTGTCTTCCCAAATGCTTCAGGTTGAAGGGCAGAATAGCAGTGTCGCATGTGTGCACGGCGACACCAGCCTGGCCGGTGCTGGGATACGGCGTGTTCAGCCGTTTCTCGACGGAGCCTGCATCGGTCCGTGCCGGACACGGCGAAGTGCTGTCTGCCTCACGAATAATCTGAAGCAGCAGTCTCACATCCTCTCGAGCTTTCCGACTGACCTCCGACGATGCGCCTGCAGTGCCAGCAACTCAGGAGACGAGATACCGATAGCGCGCTCAGAGAATGAGTGCGAGCAAGTCACGAGTGGCACACGAGGAATAGCTCTGCGAGATGTAAGCAAAAATCATGCAGGAGCTTGAGCAGAGCAAGACCGATGCGATGATGAGGTGCAGCATGGGGGGCGTGAGGCGAAGGCAAGCGGGCGGCCGTCGTACCGTCGTACCGTCGTACCGTCGGGCCGTCGCCTATCAAGCTCTCGCGTATTCATAGGTAAGAACCCGTGCGAGCTCCTTCCAATCCTCTGCCCGTGCAGCCGCGCTCTCATGCGCGCGCCATACAGCGTGCGCGTCGGCCTATGAATAGTTAAGGCGGCTCGTCAGGGCGCACAAAGCCGGCACGAGAGTAGATGGCTCACCGGTGCCTTCGCAGCTTCGAGCGCGGCCGAGTACCGATCGAACTCAGCGATGAGCTGTATGGTTATGGTCAGATGCGTGTCTGCTGAATGTAAAGATGCGGCAGAATCACCTCATCCGTTATTTGCTGGAAGACGGCGAACAAGGGCTTTTGAGCATCGAGGCACGTCAAGATGCTCCGGATGTTCGCAACGATGTCCTCCGCGGACGCAGCATCCTCGACGAAAGCAGTCCCTTCGAGGTTTTGTACGAGGTTCTGCCGTCCAACGTGCTCGACGCCCTGGGCCGGTTTGGGGGCCAGCATACCGCCAAGATAGGTGAAGGGTGTCCTGGAGAGAGGCTCAGCACGACAGCCCTGAAATATGCAGGGCTACTTACCATAACAAGTGGTATACTATGCCTTGAACAGCAGACGACACAGATTCCACCCATCCTGTACGTGGTCTACGCCAATTATGAACGTCCATTGTCGAGGAGCGAGTAAACGTACCTCTCCGTCGCGCGATCACTTGCTGGCGATGACAACGAGACCAGGAACTGCTTGACGCCCCTCTGGAGGGCGTCGAGCCGATTCACAAAGTCGTGTTGTATTGCGCAGGTCGTCTATATGAACGCAAGCAACAGCTATCAGCTCCGACGCGCGTATAACCGCGAGCCTAGCGGCCGCCCTTCGTTGCTTGCGCACCTGCCGGAAAGTCACCAGTTCGTGCACGACGTCCGCGCTTGCCGCTCTCTGGAATGAACCCTGTAGTGACGTGTACACTGTCGTCGCCGGTGAGTCATCGGGAAAACTCGCTCAGAAGGGGGAACTTGCTGTGTACAACCGCAGACAACTTGGTCGCTGCTGCCCGTGAGTCGTCGACAATGCCTTCATAAATCTGCATGGGGCACATTTTTGAGAGAGAGGGCGGGAGCAGATGGACGAAGGAAAGGGCATACCTCGAGATGCTGAACCCACTGTAGTTCGCGTTTGCTCCCTCCGAGTTCCTCAAAATGTGCAGCAACCTGCCACCTAATCGAACGAGAAGCTGGCAGCACTGCACGGGTAGAATAGGCGAGGCGCCGTACGCCGGTGCAGTATTCAGACCAAGGCCACTCGTGGGTCATTCTATGAGCGAGGACGCTGTGAGGAGGGCGAACATTCATCAGGGGAACGCGGGAACGTTGGTATAAGAACGACGGGCCATACCTCGTGCCCTCTCACCATGGTCGCCAAGGGGCGGGCACAGGGAAGATTATTGACAGATGCGGATCCGGTTGGCGTGTAGCGCGCTGCGGGAGCTGTGCGCCGGAAATGAGATCGAAATGGACTTACCCAAGACGCGGTGCGGCCCAAGCGTGTAACCCCAGCATCAGGAGAGTTCGGCCTTCCTTCCAAGCTGGCATCCGACTCGGGCTGCCTCGGCTACTTGTAACCTCTTGAGCGGCGAGACGATGGGCGATGGTGTCTTGCAATGACACACCAGAGATCCGGTCGTCCCTCGTCGTCGCGGAGAGGGATATCCATCTCCGCGGTACTCGGAGCCGATGCCAGCGATGCATGTTTGAGCATATTTGCACCGCCATTCACACGAGAAGCAGCCGGGCGTCTCTTGTGGTCGTGTCTCAACTCAGTGCCAACCTTGAACGCGGCGATGAGAGGCGTATGCAGACATCTGACATGTCCCCCACGCCGCTGTGAATGTGGTCTTCCCTGACTTCACTGCCTTGGGCACCTTTCCTTTGACGTATCCGGGGACTCGGGCGGATTTCTGCGGATAACAGTTATCCAGGAGTTCGACTAGACGGCCGCCTGAGCCGCGCGAGTCGCGACTTTGTACTTGGACCTGTCCAGCTCGTTTCCTATCTCCGCCCCTCAACCAATGTCTCTAACTAGTTTTCCCACCTCTCCAGGTACAGAGAAAGTCGCTCAGATCAACGCCGCATTACAGGGGCAGGACATTACAGCATTTATCCAGCAAGATATCGCACAGCTGAGCGGGCACATCGAGTGCATTCAGCAGCTCTTTGTCAAAGTCCTCCGCGCTCTCGAGGATTACGACGACACTTATTCCAACCGTGATACTAATAATCACCTCTCTCCCGGTTGGAGGAACCTTCAGAGGGTGAGTCTTACCCTCAACGTCTGTCGCGCGTTGCCAATCTCAACCCGGGACACCATTTAGCGCTTCAACGAATATGTCTTCAATAGTCGCCGCAACGCGATCGCGGCACACAGCATCATGCATTGTACGTCTTCGGTTCTCCTTCTGTCGCCTGCTCACCATGGGTCGCTCCGAGAAGCATACACATGTGCAGTTCTCGACAATGTCGGGAAAACCAACTGTGACGTCCAGAGTCTGGTGAACGAGATAGGGATCTTCAAGGAGGCAAGTCGCATCCTCTCTAGTCGAACAGTCACGGTATACGTATCATTATACAGAATGTCGAGCAGCACAAGCGTGCCGCAGACGAGACCATGAACGACTTCAAGGACCTCGCAACACAAGTGCGTGGCTTCGAACGCAATGTCCGAAACAGCGTCGTAGCATGCCTGGGAATCAAGATCTCCGACGTCATGGCCAAAACCTGCGAGAAGATAGGGGACCTCCAGCAGAAGGTCGCAGAGTACGTTCGTTACTGTCAGTCGCCCATGTATGATGAGCTTACACATCGTGTTACTCGCAGCATAACTGATCAGGTACGGGAGCTCCCGCTAGGGCGTTTGTGCTCATGCTCGCCTAACCAACACAATTAGATCTCGATTCAGGAGTCGGGTTTCCTGGCGAAGATCGCGGCGTACGTACCCAGCGTTGCCAAGGTCCTCTGCACTCTATCGCCTACAGCGGCGTGGGAAGCTATGGTGAGAAGGCTTCACCACCGACCGGCCGTGGCGACTCATATTGGCCCCGGAACGTAGCGTTGTGCATGTATAGGACGCGGAACCGTCGACGAGGATATGCGGCGCCAGCAAGGTGGGTGAAGTCATGTCTCCTCATGCAATGCTCCGCCATGCTCATCGCGTTGTACCAGCACAACAGGAATTAGAAGACGAACTTGCACGGGCGCCCAAGCTTCTCAAGCAGGACGAGGTCCCCGCCGCGCTCCGTCCCTTCTACCAGGAGTGGTGGGCCCCCGCCCAGGAGAATATGCACACTGTGTCGACGCGCGTGGGAGCTATCTCCAAGATCTGGGGACACGTACGTCGCATCTCCTGTCTACGTTTCGTCCTCTTCCTCGCGCCTCGCCGCATCTCCTTCTCCGCATCTCTATGGCAGTGACAATGTGTCTGACCCATTCTCGCAACAGCTGTACGGTGACCTGACAGATTTAGAAACGAAGCTGAGCCTCTGCTCCGGGTCGCAGAACGTCTCCCAATCCATCGTACGTCCGTTCCATCGACATCGTCCGGTCGCCGAATATCATATTCGCCTCTGAAATCGCGCGTCCCGTTGCAGTTCCTCATGGAGAAGATTGAAGTCAGTCGCACTGTCTTAGACCGGCTCGTAGAGTGCCTCCGGCTCTACGCGCGCCAGGTTCCTATTGCCCATTGGACGACCCCTGGTGTTACTGTCTGAGGGGGCACGCATCGCGCGAGCCTATCTAGTGATCGTGCTGGTAGCGGTCTGCGACGAACTTTGAGAAACGAAGGACTCTATCCCGAGTGTTTATTACGCTAGTGTCTCAGTATCCCCACTCTTTGCATCGGACCCCAGGTTTTCCATTACCCTGGAGAGCGCGAGTCACGGCACCGTAGCATCTCTGCTGTCTCTGATCCGGGAGGACATGGCCGTCCGGTAATTATCGCTGGTATGATCTAGCTATTGTGATTCTCTGATCCGGTACCGCCATGCATGCACCCGCTCCCTTCGCCTAGAGGGGAACCAGTTAGGAACTGTTGGTGCGGCGCATGCGAGTGCTTCCGGCTCGCGCTTTTTCCTTGCACGGACGACGCGGTGAATCTGTTGGCCGCGCAGCGGTGTAAACCGCCTGAAGACGTGGCCAACGTGGGTCTGCTTATCGGCACGCGCCGCATGGTATTCTGCCCCGTTGGTTGCGAGCAATTCTACCGCGCCTGTGGCGGCACTGTCTCTTGCAGCATGCTATGGTACGCGCCGACATATCTTCGCCGTCGAACGGGCTGCTCGACGATGGGCAAACCGAAGCCCTGTGCCTGCGCATCTGGCGTGTCGTCGTGGTCCAGGTTTTGTGCAGCCAGGCTCGTGCTCGCCGCTCACGGTCACGATGCCTTCCTCTGACGGGCAATCAGCAGTGCACATTACATGGTCTACTCGGAAAACATATTCGAGGGATCTTCGACGCACTGCTCAGTTCTCAGACGCCTCCTCAGTGCGACGCCCTACCGATGAATTGTGTGAGAAGTCTCTGCGTGAGGCTAGGGCGACAGAACATAGTCCTGACAGGCTGCGTCCAGGAGGAGACCCCCCCCCCCCCCCCCCCCCCCTACTGGTTCCTGACAGTCTTGCTGACGTATCTCGTCGATCATTGTTCTGACGTGGAGGTAGTAGGGTGCCATGTCGTCCACGACATGACTCCAGAGCCACGCCGGGGCAGCACATCCCGCTGCGGGAAGCAGTCCGGGAGACGCATGAAGGCACTGGTACGCGCGTAGGGTTGCTACCTAGAGCCAGAACCGTCTCCTGCCACCAAAGTACACTTTTTCGCGCGTTAGGAGCGACTGAGAATACTGCTCATGAAATTGTAGAACTTCGATCTTTATAATTGGTCGGTCTTACCGGGCCTGGCCACGAACTTGTATCATCATGCACCAACCAGGAGCGCTTGAGTTTCGTTCCCAGTACTGTCTCCCGTGGTATCACCGGTAAAAACGCGCTGATCAGAGGGCGGGTTAGTACCGTCTTCCTACTAGTAAAGTGCACCATGTTGAAGTCCTTTGAGGTGTACCCCTAGGCGAGGCGAGCGCCTGCCCTGAAGAAGGCCCAGGCACAAAGGATAGGCGCCCACGCCTCCCCGTCGCTCGACTCGACAAGAGCTCTCTGTTTCTCTCTCCCTCACCTCACAAGTACTCGCGCTTCTCTCCTCCACTTTGGTGCTGGCGGCTACTTCGTCAAGGACACACTCATGTAGGCACACCGCCGCTTGTGCAAACGGAGCTCATCGGACTGGGACATGTGGTCTGCCTTCGCGTTCGTGCTCCCCTCGAATGACAGAACACCCTCCTCGTGGTGGACCTTGTCGTAACTACTCGAGCTTCTTGGAGATCTTCGAGACCTATCCTGGATGGACTTCTGGCGCACGAGCTCGCTGATTCCTGGTATGTAACCCTGAGGAATGCGATATTCAGTGGGGCAAGGTTTGTTAATTGCATTCTGAACTCAAGCGTATCTCATACTGCCGGGTGCGTATTTGTACTTGCTACGTGTGCGCCACATGGCGTATCTGTCCCACGAAACTTCAAAGTAACTACTGTGGATGTCTCGGATGTGGTAGGGCCGATTCCAGCCCCGAGCGTTGCTGCTCTCGCATACGCTCTGTCTGGCTTCGGATATATCATCCATCGTACTCGTGACTCTCCCGTGTATGCTGCAGGCTGAGCTCTTGCTGGCTATCACGGTCGACGAAACGGTGTGTTATCGCCTTCGGCTTGAGGCTACATAGTATGCGTCTTTTCGATATCGCGTCAGGTCTGTTCGTGCTCCTAGACCACTCCGGGAGAATCGCAGAGGAACTTTCATGCGAACAGGAGCACAAGGACATTCTTTTCATGAAGATCGTTGCTTTGGGCACAGGTACGTCCCCTCAGTCGATTGCTCAAGCTCCTGCATCCCGCCGTCGCACAGTATTCGCACCCATTTGCCCATCCGCTGAACGTCATCGACCCTCTCCCTCTGTCCAAAGGAGAAGCCGTACCGGGTCACCGCCGAATACGTCCTGCTCATGCTCATGGTATGCGCCTTCATCGCGCGGACCCGAGGCTCAGCTTCCGTGTGAACCGTGTGTGCGCGCAGCGGTCGAATGTCTATGCGTCGGCACGCGCGAGGCGATCCCTCTCCGGGCTCGCAGATACTACCACGGTAGCCGGGCGCTGTCGCCGGACGACGTACACACTGTACGTGCCGATATATCTGGTGCTTTCCTCGTTTGCCACACACCGCTGGACAACAGTCAGACTTGCGCTCTACCCCTGCGCATCCGGCGCGTTGTCCAGCCGACGTGCAAGTCCGTGCTCGCCGCGTACGACTGCGACAACGTTCTTCGGTCTTCGGCGGACGACTACCGGTGCACACTCGTCGAGCCCCTCTAGTAATCGCCCTCACTCGGCGATGTTTATATTCAGACACGTCCTCGCCTTCAGCCGCACGCGTGCAGCGACGGCATGAAGTACACTGTCGTTGAGATCGAAGCCCCGGTAGGTGTTCAGAGCCGCGTCTCGTATCTCTGCCGACTCTCAGATATCTTTGATCAAGCCCCCGCACCACTCTCTCGAATCACGACGATACATCACGTCCCGCTGACACGACGGCGACGACGCATCTCTTATCATCTGTCTCCTGCATCAGACGAGGCCAGGCGCGGAGGGGTTCGAGCTGCACGCAGACGGAGGCAGGCTGCCTGCGCGACTGCAGCTGTGGTGCCGATGTGGCACCAGATGCCGCGGAACCCAATGCTTTGCGGGCGGGGGTGGACGTCCTACATGTGTCTCCTGCTGAACATCGGACTCCGCGGTGAGACAGGAACGGTGCTGGGGCATGGTTGGTGTGGCTAGACCATGTAGAATATCAGAATCACTTCTATCCGAATTCGTTGACATGTCCACCGTGTCCCTCCACGGACGAGCATGCATTCTGGCTCAGCCCCACCAGTGATTCGCCCGGATGGCGCGGATGGAGTCGTGACATGCTATGGCTCGATACCGGAGAGGGCAGGGGCATCCTCCCTATGCTGGAGTGATATACCGCAGACCTCCGCGAGGTTTCCAAGAGGACAATGAATGTGCGAAGCTTTTGCATGCGTCTTACGATATCCCAGTGTTACTGTTCGGCGCGGGGAGGGTTATACATATCCACTCGAGGGCGTAACAAACATTCGACGTACACGCACCCCCTTTTCGTAGCTACTAGACGTTAACGCGGCAAGGATGTAGGCAGAAACCGACGCATGGCGGACGCCGCTGGACTCAGTCGGACTTCGGAGCGACGCGGCGCACGTAAAGATCCAGGCACTCGGTCAGCCGCACCACTACCGCCCTGCTGAACTCGATCTTCGGCATGAGGAACTGAGGGTCAGAGTCGTACGTCAGACATCGGGACGATGATTCCGTATGCCACAGGGGAGGTGGAGAACACGTACGAGGGAGTTGGCGACGTTCTGGTCTCCGGCGCAGAGACTCAGGTCCGTCTCGAGGGATATCAGATCCACACGGAGCTGGTTCAGAGGGTGAGCGATCCGACGGTGGTATGTTGTCGTGGCAGGGGAGGGTCGAAGAGTGGCTTGGGTAGGATACAGGGGGCGTGGAAATGACGTACGTTGTGCCAGATATTGGCTATGGCCTCGATGCGCTGGGCGACGCTGCCGATGTCGTGCAGAGTGGATCCGCTATAGGTAATTCCCGGTGGTGGTAGTCAGCATGTCTACGCTCTCTAGAAGGAATGGCCTTGATTGAGCGTACTTTGCGAGCTCCGATTGTGCTACCAGGTCGCACGGCAGTGAAAATCGCACTTAATGCCGCGACGGCGTCAGAGGGTATCAACGCTCACCCGGGGTCCGATCGGGTGTGCCAAAAATGAGTTGCTGGGGAGAAGTCATGGGAGAACTGCAATTCGTGGGTGCATCGAGTGACATACCAACGCTTGGATGGCGGCCGTAGGGGAGAGCATGCTCAAGACCTTGGCGACGCGTGGGTTCAGCGCGGCCACCATCGCCAGGTAGGTCGACTCCTTGTCCAAGAGCTTGCCCGGGTTAGAGATCTGGTAGCAATCAGATGGAATTTTGTAGTACCTCATCGGGTACGCTATATAATGTTAGGTATGAGATCGAGCGGTGCCGAGGATCCCTCTGGACCATGAAGTAGCGTCGCGGCGCCGTGGAAGGGTACTCACCTGGTGACCTTCTCGTGCAGGACCTCTATGTTCTCGAACGTTTTGGTCATGTCCTCCGAGAGCGGTGCGCTGACGTTCTTTAGGTTCACAGTTAGCTCGACGCGGTGTTTGAAGTCCAATATGTCCTTCGCGATTTGGCCGAAGTTGTCTCGAACCGCCTCGGCCGCCGATACATGCTCTTGAACTTTCTGCAGACGAAACTCTCAGCATTGCGCCCCGCAGAGTAACAATATAAGAGTACCGCTTGAAAGATCTTGATCTCTGATACCAGAGCCTGGACGTCGCAGTTGGTTTGTCCGACCTTGCCTAGCACGGCATCGGCGTACACTAACGGATGAGCAGGTTAGCTGCCTCTATGATAGAGGGTAGAATTTGCGAAAGCTACATACATCGCATGATTCGGGAGGCGGCGGTCGCGCTGTCGCGACTACTATCGACGTACTTGTTGAATCGCTTGAGAGCGCATCAGAAGTGACTCTGGGATGGACGGAGGGTTATAAGGCAGGGCATACCGTTCGGAAGACCGCCCACTGCGGCGCGAGTGCACTACCCCCGTCGGAGGACTTGGAGTAGTACTCGTGGTCGAACCTCTGAAGAGGGCGCATGACTTTGTCGAACAGCACGTTGATGTTGTCGATGTTCTGGCGTAGCTGGTCGATGTCCTGGGAAATTACTTCGCCAGCAGCAGGACTACTGTAGAAGGTAGTCAGGCGGATGCATTGCTCGAGCCCAGGGAGAGGAGCGAGCTTTGGGGAGTAAGACATCGTATGTAGCTTATATGGACTCGCACCCGACTCTGTGTGAGGATGGAGGTTGATATAGGGGGTTGTTCAGCAGGTACGGCAAGCAAGCGTCCCCGTATCCAGCACGAGGGTGCCTGGAAAAGCTCCTCAACAACGGTCATGGGTCGGGTCGTGAACCACGCTGACAGAACTCAGAGCATAGGACACAATAGACGCGTGCTTCCCAGACCCGCAAGGTGAGCAGTTAATGGGGAAATATCTCCTAGCGCCAATATCCAAGTCGTGTCCACAGTTACCGAGTTCGTGGCTGGGGCGCTGCAGAGCGGCCTCCTTCTTCCCTCTATTCAACAGCATTCTATCAGGGCCGACTAGAGTAGTGCCTCCCCCCTGCGCATCGGGCGCGTTGTCTTCCAGCCGTGGTGCAGGTTCGTGCCCGACACACACGGCTACGGCGTTTTCTCCGCCGGACGGCCAGTAGCTCGAAGTACGCATCGAGCCCCTCCAGAGACTGTGAGCTCGCTCTGCGCCGTATCGCCGCAGATGCGTCTTCGCCCTCGCCCTCCATCTGACGCTGGAGAACCAGACGAAGCCTGCGTGAACGTATGATGGGTGGGGGCAGGCGCCACATGTGGACGTCCAGCTGAGAATTGTGCTGTCCGCTGGCGCGATTGCGGTGGCTGGGGACGGGCGACGGAACAATACTTTGTAGGATGCCGGTGCGTCCCTCGTCCGGTTTTGTTGTTCCCTATCGAGGACGTTCTTGCATGTCCTTCACGCGCGGTCTGTCGAGCTATCCATGTCCCGACCACTCATGCTTCGCATAGCCTTATCGGGCTGGTCATAGAGTCGCGGCCGGTCGATGACGTTCGCTGCGGGCCTTCAGCTACGTTCCCACAACCATGATAATACAAAGACGGCACTGGATTGAATGTAATGCGTGCGTGCGGGTGGACGGTACCTTATATCAGACCTTCAAGACGCCTATTGCGGACAACAAAGAACCATACCACGGTAGGCCTATCAATAATTCATGATACGCATTGAGATATAAGGCATCGACAATTACAATCGCGTCAGTATCCTTTTAGGGAGGCCTGATGAGAACGCGTCTTCAAGGCGTAGTGAAGATCAGGTACTCACCGAAAAATATAAGCAACGTGCCGAATGGGTGTAGCAGTGATAGCACAACACGATCCTGCATACTGCGGTCAGTACGTCGACGTGCGGACACACTGCGAGGCGCGCCCCCTACCCTACGCTTCACTTCAGCTTGAAGTACTCCGAAAGGCGTCCCCAGAGCGCCATCCGTTCCTTCGTGACCCAGAGCGCGAGCTCCGCCTCGCATTCGATGCACAGCCCGGCCGGACAAGCCCGCATGAGGTTATCCATGGTTCTATACTCCAGCAGGTCTGCCAGCGTCCTCAGCGGGTCCTCCGTCGGCACCTGACCCCACCCCACCTCGCTGATCGTCTGCATGAAGTGGGCGCACGGCGAGCGCGCCCGTGGCCTGCCGTTCCAGTCCCACTGGGGGCCGCCGTTATCCGCATAGAACGGCGCCCTGCAGTCCTCGGACATCGGCTCCGCGTTCTTAATGCGTGTATACACAGCGGAGTGGTAGCTCGCGAGCGCCTGCTTCCCGTGCATACAGCGCAGGAGGTCCTCGTTGGCGCACAGCGGCCAGCGCGCGAAAAACTCCGAGGACGGGCTGGGGAGGTCCACAATCAGACGCCAGTTGTTGCCGACGTTGATGGTGGAGAGGCGGTAGAAGGCCGCAGGGAGGATCTCGGAGCACCCGTGCGCGCGCGCGAAGTTGATAACGGCGACGGGTGCGTTGGGCCACGATGACCTACCGGGGGAAGTCGACCCGGGAGATGAGCTCGTCCAGGGCGCGGATCTCGGCCTGGCGGACGTCCCACTGGTCGACGGTGGTAGGCCAGTCCATCGTTACGCGCTTGACCATAGCTGCACGGACCTTGGGCATCACGTACTTGTCCACAAGCTGGGCGGCGCCAATGAGCTCCAACGGGATGTCGGTGTCAGAAGCTCGCAGGAGATATTGGCTATCAAAGGGAGTTCTGTCAGTAGGTGACTCATGCGTGAAGAGGGGGATGTCGATACACATACAAATGAGGGATCATGCAAGTACGACAGAAGATGAGTTACGTCGGACGCCTCGTTAGCCATGTTGATGAGCGGTTTCCCGTCGTACGTCGGCCCATGGTTTGCAGAGGCGTCGGTGAAGAGGTTGGAAGATACATCGGGATGGGCGCTCAGCATAGCCTTTCGAATACAGAATAGTTGTTATGTTGGTACATTCCCTTCAGGCGGGACGCGGGCCCGCAGAACGTCGTCTCCGTCGTCGAGGTAGAGTTTAGATAGACACTCGAAGCGTGGACGTTCGGCAGCAACTTGAATGGCGAGGTAGTCATATGAATTGGCAAAGTTCAAGCAAGCGGATTGTGGGCGAAGGCTGAGAGGCTGACTCTGCTGTGTCGAACTAGAAACCGGGATACGATGGAGGAGGAGGGAGGAAGAGGAAGGGGGCGGAGGGCGGAGGGCCGGTGGCTGTGTACACTCCGCAGGAGTGAGTGAGTGAGTGTTATATTTCGATCTCATACGCGCAAGGAGCTTGATGTGTGATGTCATGAAGGTCTTCGCTGACAACGATGGCGAGTACTTACCGCATTTACTGGCATCCCGTCGTCCAGCCGGCGGTGGATATGACCCCCCAAAAAAAGTACTCACTGGCAGTTGTTACGCCATGATCTCGCACTCGATCTTGTTTAGACATCATGCAATACATCACATACATACAGGAGCAATACTAGTACATCAACTTGTGGGGTACCGTCTTCCAAGACATTCGGGATCAGCGATGGCCCGCACAAACTTCCGACGCATTGAGGTAGCATCATAGTACAAGGCTCGAAGCCACCGTCGTTTGACATGACGGCTTACGACCGCACAGCTACTGTTCCTCCAGCGTACTCGGTGAGGCAGATGGCGAGAACCTTGTACAACTCGCCTGCGATCCGCAGCCTATCAAAGAACATCTCCTAGAATATGATAAGCAGTATGTCCCTGTGAGATATCAACTCGATGCCTACGGTGCGGTTGCCACTGGCATCTTCTGATCCCACTGCCACATCTTTGTTTCCATCTCCTAGAAGCAGATCCAGATGTTCTTGAAGCTTGATGAGGTCGACCTTGAGCTATCAAGGTATGTGATTACGCCGTTAGTATTACCATATAATTGCCGGTGCTACAGGACAGCAGAAAAATGGATTTACCGATTTCCAGATTCCAGATATCACATCGATTTTCGCGGCTAGGTCGGAGATGTTGTTCTGTGTTTTGAGGAACGCATCTTGGTACTCGGTGAGCCAGTCCTGCTTGCGACGTAGCACCGCGAGTTTCTGCGTGTATTCCTCAATATCTTCTTTCAAAGCTTTGATATGCGAGCCACTACAGTCAGCGCCGAGCGGTACACGGTTGCGGGGAAAGGTAAGCACGCACTAGCCGTCAACTTCTTGGTTTCCCAGAACTCGTTCACGGCACGAATGCTTCCTATCAGAGCTGTCTAGAAAGATATATGTAAGTAAACTCAACCCGGTCACATGTACTGAACGACAAAGCATGAACGTACCACCGCGGCACAGAGAGCATCGGGACTCAATGTGAATATGGCCAGGCCCACTGTAGCTGCACCGACGGCCAAACACCCTAGACACGCCCCGCCAACGTGTCGCATCTGCCAAGTGAATGGTCGATCAGCTACAAGTCAGTACATATCACCAGTTGTAATCCGATGAGTACCTTGCGTCGTGCACTAAGCATTATTGCATCAGCACATCAGGTTATAGTATCAGCACGACTGCATAGTAGCTTACTCGTAGAGCTTTCCCTGGAGTGCGCTCAGGCGGTCTTCCATTTCGTCGATTGCTTCGGGCAACTCCGCGCCGAAGGCTTTCAATTTCTTCTTGAGCATGAAAGCGAACTTGCGAACGTCTCTCGCTAGGTCTTCGAAGCTCCTCTGTGCATTCAGTGCGACCTCCTGCTTGTCTTCGAGTTGCTAATTACAAAGTGCGTGAGCTATCTATACCGCTCGGTCGGAAAGAGTTATCTTGCCGTCGTGAAGGTTTGTAGCTTTTCCTTGAGCACTACGGGATTCTCGTAGTATTTCTTGTCAAGCAAGACTTCGCAGTACACTACAGGAATTAAGCGGAAGGTGAGTAACGATGCTCTAGCGAGACAGTAAGGCATCCTCACCTTGCAAGTACACAGCAGCCTGTGTTGCGTTCTTCTCGCTCGTTTCCATGGTCTGCTTGAAGCGCTATTGAAAGCAGTGAGCAAGAACCTTTTGCGCTATCATGAAAATAAAGAGTCATCGATTACGCACATCTTGAAGCTCCATCCACTGAGGATGGAGGTCGACGATGAGCTTAATTCCCTCGAACTTCTCGGCGAAGGCTTCGAGGTCAAAGGCAACGCTCTCGAACGCCTTGCGAATGTCTTCAACCGTCTGCTTGAGCCGACGGATGTCAGTTATTGTCTCCGATTGGAGGGTATCCTTGAGGGTCTCGTCGAATTTTGACAACAGCTCTTCATGGACCTTCATGTTGTCGGAGTTGACGCCATCGGACTCGGCAGCTCCTTCTAGTACCAGTATGAGTTCTTCATACGTGCCGACCTCTTGGAGCTCGACGGTGAACATGCTGACTAGCGACTAGCAAAAGACAGGGGAAGAGATGGCAGCGCAGAAGGTGACGGAATTGTGGGGATGTACTTATGGCTCGCTCTTCATCAAACTGCACGAGCATGCCTAGGGCGCCTTCCCGGTCCTCGGAATAGTTCACGAGGTCAGAAACTGCGGTGTGCTTCCAAGATGCGCTGGGCGATTGTTGTGACTGCGTGCGAAGCTAGAACCTACGTACGTTCCTTCTTGAATTACCAATCCCGAGTCGTGATTCTTCCGTCTATCGACGCAACAGGCCCTGGAACAGCGGTAGAACCGCAAGTCTCGTCTCACAAATCTCGTTCACGTGCATGTACCCGCTCCGTTTGGCAAACAACACGAGACCTCGCAGTGGTCCGGAAGTTATATCAAGTATACACAGGTCAATTGATCGTTAGACCTGGTGTGAATGTTCATGGTAAAATCCGATAAGATGCCACAATAGGTAAGTTCAAAGGCACGGCCCGTGTCTTGCGCCATTTCGGACACGCTGGATTCCCTGCGCTTGATCTAGGGAAGGAGTGCGCCTTTGAGTGGCCAGGCGACCATTGATCATGCCTCTAAGAACTGAACTTTGGGCCACCACGCTTTGCACATCGCGTTCCATTACAGGCACATGACACACATTCGAATCAGAGTTCATCGGACCTGGACGTCTAGCTGTCAAAGAGCAGACTTCGTCCCCCGTTTCAAGCAACCGCTGGTTCGGGTGTGTATAGTATATTCATTTTCTTCCCTTGTCATATAGAGATTCGTCTACAAACACTCGACAACATTGTATCCAGACTCCCGACGTATCTCTTGAACAAGCTATAGCTAACACGCTCGGAAGACGCGCTCTTCTTTGGACTCCCCTCACGAGACGTCCAAAGCCTATTGAGACGACAGCTACCCCTTCACTTGCGCCCATCATCAGCGACAATGGCCGACCAGCAACGCCTGATTACTAGCTGTGGAAGCGAAGTTCGTAAACTTGCAGGTACTGAGCGACGCCTGGAATCCACGTTGTTCGAACTGGTCTTCAGCATGTCCGGTCTCGACGATTTCACCGGTCGAGAGGACGAGACGCAGTGGTCCAATGTCACAGAAGTAAGCTCTTGGTTCAGCGGAGGACGTTCAGGTTGTGGATGCATATGTCTATAGAGGAGCAGACAAGTCCGCGAAAACTCCCAGCAAGGTGCTGCGAAGCTCGCTGCAGCGATCGAAGGTGCGTCGGCCCTTCCATGTGGTCAACGTATCCTCCTACTCACGCTGTTGTAGTATACCTCACCGTGCATGGCGCTGCAACAGAAGAGAATATCGCGGGAATGATCATCGAGCTGACTGCTCTTCTAGGCGTAAGTGAGAGTGGTTCATCGTACCACCGATACCGTGCGCTGCCCTTAGGTAACTCTGGACGCATACAGAACCTCGATTCACTCCAATTTGATCAATGCGCGACGGCTCTCGGTACCGTGATCGATAGCGCCTCAGAACTGGCTTCGGATATTCGTCGCGTCGTTCAGCAAGAAAGTGCGGCCCTGTCCGAGAATATCAAGGCAATGGATGCCGAGCATACCACCCTTCGAAGGCAAATGCTTCAGTAAGCCCTTTCTCATGTTTAACGGGTGACACTTTGCTAAAAATCCTCCAAGGCTCCCCGAGAAGGTGGGGTTATATCCGAACACCTTGTTCAATCGAATTATCACGCTGCCACCCTGTAGGATGTCACGCCCCAGGAACGCGCAACTCTAGACAGGGCAACTACAGTTACGTCATTTCTCTTTCAAGCTCGACGCTGGTGACCCCGTAATTGAATAAGGTCGCTCTCAGCCAGGAAATGCCGCTGGGCCTGCGAAGGTCACCCCCGAAGACTTCAAGGACAAACACGCAGTGCTTGAGAAGATACGCAGTGAGTTGAAGACTGGTTAGGGTGTCCGTCAAATTGATCGTCGAGGTGCCGCTCGTAGCAATAGAGGGTGCTTTGAGGACAGCACAGAGAAGGTTGAGGGTTCTCAGGTGGGCTGAGTGGGATGATGTCGCCGATCGCATGGGCGCTGTAGTCGAAGACTTGAAGAAAGAGAAGGAGCAAATGCGCGCCCTTCCTGAGGTGAAGAAGTTGGTATGCGTCAAACATTCGACGATCACGCTCTCTAAAGGCACTTACCTCATCGAGCTCATTCAGCTGCTTCACGAAGTCACTGCGTACTTTTCGGCTTTTGACAGCTTGAAGACATTTCCTGGGCCCGTAAGTGTGGGTCGTATGGGCCGTTGTTAGCTGATACTTACTGCGAGTTCAGGACAGGAAGGCCATGCTTAAGAAGATGCAAGATCGCGTCACCGAAACAGCCTCGGCGTGGAGAGACCTGGCAGAATTGCTCACGAACGAGTACGCTAAGGGCCGCGCCTCTTAGGAGATGGGAATCTCCTGAGCGTGGATTCTACACCGTCGAGTCATAATATACGATAGGACACATTTCACCATTCAGACCGCACGCCTGCCGCGTGCGTTGCCCGAAATCATCCTGAACTTGACATAAAAAAGAGTGCCAGGCCACGCATAAGCACTATGATGTGAACAGCATACCTACGTCCAATGCTACAGCGCCCCACACATTCACAGGCTCTTGCAAAACATCTTTCCCCGCGCAACCTGGGCCTTGCACAGCCCGATCTCCGTAGGCACCGCGAGCAGCGACGCCACGAGGATGCCCGTCGAGTCCGACAACCCGATCGAGCCGATCTTGAACTCGCGCTCCTGCTTCGCGCGCTCAGCGTCCGACCCCGGGCTGTCGTGCTTCTCTTGGTTGATGCGGTAGAACACGTTCACGCTAGAATACACATGTGTCAATGTCCGCGGCACACAGTGACGGACGACCGACGAGATACGCACTACGCGAGCCCGCCGCAGACGCCCTCGACGCAGATGAGCAGGAACACGAGCGCGAAGCTCGCGCCCTCGTTCGCGTCGCCGAAGATGCCGATCGCGGACTCGTACGCCAGCGTGCACAGGATGACGCCCTGTACGATCGCGGGGAGCGAGAGCAGCCGTCCGGGGAGGGGCGGGAGCCCGAGCGAGATTGACGAGCGCGACAGGAAGACGGTGCTCTGGTAGACGAGCTGGGAATGGGGTGAGTGCGTGGAGGAACGATCGGGCATGCGAAGACGGACCTGCCAGAGCGGGTAGTAGTCGCGGATTGAGTGGATAAGGAGACTCATAAACCAGTGCGACTCCCGCGTGGGGACGGGGTATACGAGGGTGGGGGATATTCCCTACCGCAGATGAGTACCGCCGACGTCATAAAGTAGTGCGCGGGCATACCTGATTAATAGTGTACTCAAACTACGAGACCGCTGACATCGGTACTCGTTCACGGCAGCATAACGACAACTGGCGCACTTACCAAATATACGCAAACTACGTGCGCGAGCCGACTCAGTGATTGTACGAGTAGAGATCGCATAGGAACTCACAAAGCGGCAGCATGTACTTCGTGAGCATCGGTTTCGCGAGCCGCCACTTGTCCTGCATGGAGAGTGCGAGGGGCCCCTTCACGGCGGCCGCAACCTCCGTATCGGGAACGGTATCCTCATCATCACCGCGCGGGAGCGGTGCATATGAGGCGGTCAGCGGAGCGCCATCTTCGTCGTCGTCCTCTAGCACGGAGAACGCGCGACCTACGAATCGGTCCGGCGGAGGGAGGACAAAGAAGTATGTAAGGGGCGTGATGAATGGCAGAATCTACCGGGTATTAATAATCGTGTCACCGCCAGTACTAGAGGAGAGAAAATACGCACGGAAGAGAGGCCGACGCCAAACCGGACTCCCAGCCCTCTGAGCTCCCACCAGAGCAACGCGCCTACAAGGCCCGCTCCGCCAGTTCCCGAGGCGAAGAAGCTAGCGTCACTATTAGATTGGGTCGTTGCAGCCCTGTAGGGCTTTGTCACCTACCCAACGCTGCGGCCGGCCACGGAAGGTGGGTGATACCGCGTGGAAAGCTGCAAGAACGTCAACTCGCCCAGCCCTGGGGACCTACCTCAGCAGGCATCCTAGAAGGTGGATGCATCTGTGAGACATACCTGAAGAGAAGGACGCGCAACAGATGCCCAGAAGCCTCATGAAGAGACTGTCGAAGAGCGCTACGATGAGCATGCCGCCGACGCTGATGGCGGTGCAGCCTATGAGGCGACGAGCGTAGCGTATTCGCCCTTTGAGGAGGTATGGCCAGCCGAGCTTAGCTATGAGGGAAGGGAAGATGTTGCAGAAGGCGATAATCCCCTTGGGTGTAGAGGGAGGGACGAGGTCCAATGCGGCGGAGAGAATGATGACATAGAGCACTATATACACAGACGTAGCGTCGCGAGCAGGCTAGAGACAAAGGAGAAGCGTACCATTGTTGATCAGCCCGAAGAGAAAAAACGAGAAGCCAAGTCTGAATAGCAGTTTGCGAGACTCTGCGTAGAGGACAGGATTAGCACTGAGAAGGCATGCGTACAACGACACGATACAGCTTTCCGAGAACCGCGAGCGAAGTGCCGTAGGAGCCCAGGAGACCTGATCAGACGTCTCGGAGGATGCTTCTGAGTCACTTGGTATCTTTGAGCACTTACCTGAGTCGGGAGAGTTGCAAGGTGCGCTCTCGCTGGAAAGCAGTGCGTCCGCTTCGAGCTCCTCCTCCTCCGTACCAGATCCACCGGCATTCATGAGCCTATCTGGAGCCCTTCCCTACAAGTAGAACCGTAATCTGACCAGAGAGATGCCAGACTTGGGAGACACAACGGCCGGAGCCAGCGCAAGAGGTCAGACAGGTCGTGGTCGGAGAGTGAGTTGCTTGGCTCCGGCGTACAACTCCGGAACTCGGGTATCAGCTGGGCCCCCTGCACATTCATGATATAGTTGCTGCAAGCTGTCCCCCTTCATCGGCCTGGTGGTCTAGTAGTATGATTCCTTCTTAGGGCTTTAACAGCATTTGGAGGAGGTCCCGGGTTCAATTCCCGGCCAGGCCCTTTTGTTTTTCCCGGGGATCTTCAGCTTAGTGTGTTTTTTGTCGTTTTGCCATGTCTTCACTCAACAGAGCTTCCTCGGATAAATGAAGGAGCCGGAAAAGATTCGAAGGACCGATGGAAGTGGTGTAACGATAGACCAGGCCTCGGAACGCCTGGATCATGCAACGCGACCTACTGCCATATGCCCTCAATGTGTTCGCCGATCACGAGAGAAAATGTAGAACGCGCATATGATACACGGATGATACCTGGAAGCAATAGATAAGACCCTACGATAGTCCTTCGTACACTAGAGTGCGCGAGTACAACATGCCCGTACTGTGTTCACGGCCGCTCTACTTTTGTAGCCGGGCGTAGCCGTCCGTGAGCACGCTCGCAAGCTCCCTCCATAGCCTAGCAGACGCCGCCACGCGCGTGTGCATGTTCTGCAGCGCCGTTCTCTTCTCCTACAGATTAGAGATGATGCACGCCGCATCAGGATCGTCGAGGTTTCTCCAACCACGATGACAGGATACTCACGGGAGTCGGGTACGTCTTGACGGCCTGGAACACAGACAGGTAGGCGTTCATTTCGTTGTCGAGCTGCGTCAAGCGCAAAGAGGTTCGGTAAGCGTGGTACATATGCAAAGCAGCTGGAATCTGCTTTGAGACGTCGCGATGGTAGCGTGCGTACATGTTTTGCTACGTCGGGGAACGCATTGAACATCACAACCTGCTTGTCCAGGCTGGCGATGATGTCTTTGATTGCCCGAGCCAACGTATCTGTTTCCGAAAGTGCGGCTTCCGAAGATGATTGCGCCGTTTGTGTGACAGGTGTGTATTCGCCCCGCACACGCTTGCCAACCTCAGGAACTAAAGAACAATGCGGCGCGGTGGTCAACGGGAACATCGCTGCAAGGGCACGCGAACTCACCCCACGACGCCTGTATTGTGTTGACTACGTCCGGAAGTGCCGATATCCCACGACTCGGGTCCCGCGAGATGGGCTGCGGTTGGCCGTGTGCCGCACTCTTGCAGTCGTCGAGCTGCTGCAGCGCCGCGAAGGCGGTACTTACACGGCCCCACGCTCTCCTGCTGACGTCGTTAGCGTTTGTGGTCCCTGGTGTCGCGGTCTGACGTGCCATAAGCATGCGCGGATACTTTGCTGGAGCGTGTTTGAATTCACCTCGTTTCGTGAACTGTCAATTCTGCATCAGCATAGTACAGGGCGCATGATATGTGACGTTGACCTACCTTCGTTGGGAGCCACTAGGAGATCTCATTGCAGAGGAAGATGTGAGTGCGAGGAGACAGGCCTCGAGACGGCCCTTCAGGACTATGCAGGATGCACTCATGTCTGTCGGAGCCTTGGAGAGGTCCTAACGGATGTAACTCCATGTTTAGCAACAAGTGCGCAAATGGTGGACAGCTTGAACGTGCCTTGCGTAGTGTCGAAAGTTCCTCGATCATGTCGTCCGCATCTTCTTCGCTGAGGCCGCCCTGCAACGCGAGGTACACTGTCATGAGGTCAGCTGTGGCCTTCACTTGAGGGGTCGTTACCGACCGGTGATCGTAGAAGCGAGACTGGTTGCGGCTGCATCCGATGCGTGAATGATAGACTGGTATTCCTGTTGTTCGAGTTGTGAGCAGAGAGTCGACTGGGAAAAAGACGTCAACTGACCTCTGAGTACGTGCGCCAATGCGATACCGAGCTGGAAGGCCTGGAGCGTTCTGGCGTGCGCAGAATCTGGCGGAGGGTCTCGTCGAAGGCCTTGTGCAGGCCACGCGCATCACCACACAGGGTGTGGATAGTTGTGGCACAATCGACGATAGGTACGCTGCCAGGGTTGGCGGGTGCAGCGGTGGGAGTAGGAGTAGATGAAGCCCGGCTCGCGGGGGGTATACTGCCGAGCTTCACGGTGACCGTCGCAGGGTTCATCGATTGGGACTGAGCTATGGCGACACAAGGAGTTCGAGTTGGGGGTGAGACGATACCAGTGAAAAACAGTGCCCTTATATGTCTTTCGAGTGCGCCAATGAAGGTAGGCTAACATCCTCGCACTTGCGAACTGCGCGCAGTGCATGTTCGTTCCTAATACAGGAAGCGGACGGAGATGCGGTTGAGCGGGGACTGCAGATCGTCCATGCACGCACCTCAACGGATCCAGAGCCGTCGCAAAGTTTGGTGACCTCATCTCACAGGGTGTGCACCCGAAATGGAACGTGTGCCTTGAGTGTCATCCCCGAGGACACTGGATCGTCGAGGGCGTTCATCGAGTCGCGTGGTGGACTGAAACACGGGGGAGGCCACCTTCCGTGTCATCCACCGCGTTTTCTGTGAGAGAGTGGAATGATGAATGCCGGCGCAAGTCCACAGTATGAACTCGTGCCGACCTTGCTGGGTGCTCGTGGTGGACCGGCCGTGTGCTGCTGACTATGGCGGACCGACTTGACGACGAAAGGGGCTGGAAGCTTTGCGTAGAGCTGAAGGTCTACTGCGAGTACCTGCCTGCGTTGCCGGCGCGGATCCATGCATGGTGGATGCGATAGTGAGGCGAGAGAGGGCGAGAGCGTCAGATGTGGAAGGCGACCGTGGGAAGTCGGAGTTTCGAATTTCCTCCGGCGGTCAGTTCGAACTTCGAGCCTCCGAGGCGCCGCACTCTCGAGTCTTGCAGATGATCCTATATTCTCCTCAACGTCTTCGCCACGTTCTATGCCAGCCACTGATAGCGGTGAACAACTAAACCAGATCGACTCACCACTCGGAATCTGCCGTATCGTCCATGACACCAATGAGCGACGACGAAGGCATTCGTGTTCCCTCCAAGTTCAGTATCGCGCCTTGTTTCGGTCTCTAGGCAACGTTTGTCACCCCGGGAGAACAGAGTAGATACTAGCGGATGAAGCGTATATCATATCCAATCCCAAGATTTGCGGTGGATAAGCGGTCGAGCACAAGGTTAGTCTTCCGCGCTATGTGCTCCACTACGAGTCCATGTTCTCATCCACCTTGCCTGTAGATGCTGCGTGGACGACAGGTGGACTCCATTCGAGCGCTGGATCCAGCGCGCAGGTACGGTGGGGTTCTCGCCTCATGTCGCCTACTTGTTGCAAACGATGGCCTCGCGAAACATTTTACTGAAGGCGCCTGACGCAGGATATCTACGCAGCTCGAGCGCGCTGGGATTCCATCCTCCCCGCCCATCCCCTAAGCCTTCACCCACTATCACCGTACGATGTCGACAACTATGCTTGAGTACGAATCCTCTCACCCTCTCCTTCCGGAGAAGGTTAGAAAACTGCAGGATCACCTGGAAGTCCACCTCACCGCCGATCCCGCGGTCAGCGATAACTTCAAGAGCGGCTTGCAGCAAGCGAGTGTGAAGGTACTCCAGGACATTCGAGGACTCACCAAGGCTATCCGCGAGATCAATGAGGCCTTCGGCGTTGTCGGCACCGAGCTCCATTTGTTCGACAAGACAGCGAGCTACGACCCCACACTCGCGCTTGGACCGCAGTGGGATGCGTTCCGCACAGTGCGTGTAGTTGATCTGCATCACGTTTTACGGCAACACTCAACTCTTCATACGCAGCGTTTCGATGACCTCCTCGACCTCAGTCACAAGAACGCAGCTGCCGCGAGGGCGGTTTTGCAGAGTGAGTCAATCCTGATAGTCATTGTGTTGATATATCTCCGACGCTTGAAGTCAGTACACAACGATGCACTGTTTCCGAAGGGCGAGAAGATCGACCCGTCACAGTATGAAGACATAAAGACCGAAGTCCAAGGTCTCATTGAGGTAAGCCCATACCACGTGAAACATAGTACGCAGTAGTGTTAATACAACTCTTGTTCAGCAAATAGAGCAGGACGGTGCACAGGCACTGGACATCGAGAAGGGCTTCACGGGACTCGCAAAGGACATTCGTAATTTCGAGGACGTCATCGAGAACGCCGTGAACACTCGTAGCGATGACGTCGTCGCGGATCTACAAGCTACTCGGGATCGTGTCGTCGATCTTCGCACTCGTCTTTCACAGTGAGTGTCTTTTAGCCTCTTTCCGTCTACACTCGCCCTCACTCCGGAATGCCTCCAGGGTTAAGAGTGAAGTACGTCAGGCATCGGGAATAGACGCCTCGACTGATGACACTGACCGTTGCCGAGCAGCTCGCGGATGTAGGGCTCGCTTGTGTCGCCTGCCTGTCTGCAGGAGCCATCTCTGCTGCGTTCCTCTTCTTCACCCTGTCCCCCGCCGCCGCGCATGTGCTTGTTGTACGCTTGTCTCCCTCCGCGCTCGCAGTATGATTCCCTCCTGACTTACGACAACTCCCAGACCTCGGTCATTGCTGCAATCCCTCCTGCCATCGAGTTCAATAAGAAGGTCAAGGAGAGAAAGCGTGAGCCCCACCATATTCCCTAATCGGCCACGCCCACCGCTGACCCGAGAATTACCTATAACAGAGCTCAAGTCAGAGCTCAAGGAGCGCAAGGCGCACCTCTCCGAGCTCGCGCGTCAGCACGACCTGCTCCAGAAGTTCCAAGCGGCACTCGAGCAGACCAAGTCGGACATCGAGGATATCTCCACCAAGATTGACACCATCGCCGGGATCTGGCATTATGTGAGTCTCCCCTCCGTCAGGCGTTCTGTGTTTCACTGATAAGAGGTGATGACGATCTTGCAGCTTCGGTCCGACTTCCAGCTCCTCCAAGAGAACCTCACGAAGGCGACGAAAGGCAAAGTCACCTCGGTACGTGTATTCCCCCGTATGAGGCCTAGAATGGTGAAGCTGACGGGGGTGTACCACAGTTCTTCAGCAAGAAGATTGAGATTTCACGTGAACTGTACGGCGAGCTCGCCGTCCTCCTCGAGGAGTACGTCAAGGGCGTCGAGGGACAAGTGTCTGGCGGCGCTTAGCGCGCTACGCGCTACGCGCGACGACGACTAGACATCTCCCTGCGCGACTGTCCAACGCGACCTTGGGTTGCGTTCGGAAGGTATTGCTGAGCGCCGACCTCGAAGTCTAGATCTATGCCGAGAATTTCTTCTTCGTTCTGCGTTTACGGTCTGTAACCCGATGTATAGTATATCAAATCAAGACGACCGAACTCCTAGTATTACAATATTTACCACGCTGTAGGCTATCAGATTCCCAGGGGACACGAGTTCCATATGAACGAGTGGAGTGACTAGCGACTGCTGCTCCAGTACTTACTTAGGTTCGATAGGAACTGCTGGTACGCGGCGAATTAGACACCACAGTATACCAGACATAGGGATCAACACATAAAGTGCGAGGCTTTCACTATTTCTTCAGAATGTACGGCACGCATCATATTAGAAGGGCCGGGGGAACCTGTTTGATTGGACTCATGCGCCGTTTGTGTCGTCTCTGAAGCTACTTCGTGCCCTTGGCGTACTCGTTGGTGAGCAACCCCTCCACCTTCCTCCACGCCGGAGCCATTGCCGACACGCGCTGCTTCATGTTCTTCAGGACGGCCTCGCGTTCCTGGCCCGACGTCAATAATGTGTGTGTGGGAGACGAGCGAGGCGACTCACGGGACCGGGGTAGGCCTGCAGTCCTTCGAAGGCCGATAGGTACGCGTTAACCTCATTCAGCAACTACCGCCGCGGTGGATCAGCGTCGTCGCTGCACGGCGAGAGATTGGGAGGGCGCACCTGCTTGCGCAGCTCGCCGAAGGCGTTGATCTGCTCGTCTTCCTTCTTGAAGTAGTCGATCACGGCCTGCGTGCGCAGGGTAGTGGCCTCCCAGTCCGCCCTCAGGAGGATCTGCATGACGGCCTGAGCGGTGTCGTAGCGCTGCTGCGCCTCGGCAAGGGACTTCTCGACGTCTAATGCACAGTGTCAGCACGTTCATATGCTGCAGGCAGGCGACAGGGAGACTCACTGCGGATCTGCTCCTCGAGCGCACGGTGATCCTTCATGTGCTCCGACACCTTGTCTTGGGAGTCCATCGCCTGCTGGGCGCTGTTCTGGTATCTCTCCTGCGCGGTCCCCGTCGGCGTAGAGGGAGTCGCCTCCGGCGCTGGCTTCGGCTTGGCTTTGTGGCGGAGGTTAGCAAAGTATGAGGTCGCGCCGCTCACGCTCTCGGTCACCATGTTCTTCGTCGTACTCGCATGCTAGTCGAGCGAATGAGCGGGCTTTACAGAGTGCTTCTAGTGACGCATACCTTTGCCTTGAGCCTACGACGCGGTCAGAGACGATGAGTGGAAGAGAGAAGCTGAGGAATACCCACTCTTTCAGCTGCTGCTTGAGCGCGACCACCTCTGCGTTGGCCGTCTCGATGTCTTGAGACACGGCCGCAGCGCGCTCCTCGACGGCTTCCTTCTGCTGTGCTCCTACCTCTCCCGCGTGGGCAACCAGGATCCTGAATGACTCGTGTTGGTCGAGCTGGTACTCCTCAAGTTGCTAGACGATCGGATACAATCAGGCTCATATGCTGAGGGTATGAGGATGTTCACCCACCGTCCTCAGCCCGGTGAGCTCGGCGATCATGTCGTTGACCTCATCCTCGGTGACATCATCTTGCATGGAGAGGTACACTGGGAAAATGTAGCATGTGAGCGCATGTCAGGAGAAGCGGTGGACGAAGCGACCTTCGATCGCTGCGGAGAGCTGCACAGCGGCGTGGTGGCACTCTTCCTGTATCTTAGCGTTGACCTGGATAATGGGAAGAGACAGACGGAGATCAGCATGCGTCAAGCAGGAGAGGTATGGGCGCACCTTGTCCAGGTCTGACCATTGCTTTTCGTCAGCCCGCTGAGTGAAGTTGTCGAGGCGGATCATGCTGGCCCTGAGGTCGGTCATCGCGGCGCGGAGGCGTCGTTCGGTATCGGCGAGCTTGCGTATCTCGTTGCCGCAGTTGGAGATCAGCCTCTGTGGGTCTGACATTCTGGCGGGATGTGTTGAGACAGAACTGCTGCTGTGCGAACGACAAGAGCTGTGGAGATCGAAGGCCAGCGGGGCCTTGGGGATTGTCTTATAGTCGACTCAGGGTCGTGAAGAGGTCCGTGCTGTTTGCGGGAGTATCTCCCAAGACGTATCCACCGTCATCCGCCGATGGTATTCGCAGTGCATCTGCCATACGCCGGGTCAGGCGGAGGCCCATCCTGTCCGCAACGAAGGGAAGGAATCGATGCCGCACCGAGATTTGCACGACATGACGATCTTCCATGAGTCTGTCAGTGATAGTGTGGTCCGGCATATGACATTCGCCGTACCACATGTTGTGCCATCTATAGGCGAAGCAAGCAGTGGGAGTCGGAGGTATCCCACTTGGTCCGAGCGACTTGCAAATGCCGACCTACGGACCACGGTGACTCGTCCGGAGACAAACACGAGGGATAGGTGTGTGCAGATCTCTCACACAAGCTGCGGGTGTGAGCTGCGGATATGTCGTAGGAAATAAACGAAGATTGGAAGGAGGGGTCGTGGTGGTTTAACGTTCGTGATTAGCCTGGTTCTGGCAGGCCTGGACACTCCGGCCAGAACGAACTCCGTGTGACTCGGCGTCACACTGACTACCATTTTTGGGTCAGCATTCCTTGGTGACCGCGTGTCACAGCCCAGGACCAGTTCGCTCTGCGCTTGACTTGAACCACTCAAGCTATGTACGAGATGAAGTCAAGATCGCAGGAAGCCCACGGAGCTGCTAGTAGCCATGGCAGTTATTGCTCTATGCGTCTAGTCAAGCAGTACTGTATCTGTGAGCGAGTCCTACCAAGCGGAACGAACCACTACTGATCATTCACGCCTGCATCGCATGACAGGTAGCACGCTCAGATCGACGCTAGAACCTATTCACTCCGCTCGGAAGCCGGAGCACCAAGGGCATATGCAAGTTACACCCAGGGCTGTAGGCGCAGATCTGCCAATTCAGGTCGCGATATGCCCGGGCCCATCCTCGCGAACTCATGCATGACAAGGCCGGGTCCCGCGTGATCCACGCGCTGTCGCCCGAATCTCGGAAGCCACAGGACGCGACCCCACAGTTCACAGGAAGGCGGAGCCTGTGAGCACCGACGCAGTCGTTTGTATGCCGTTAAAGACTGACAAACCTAGGAGGGTCCCTAGCGGCACTCGCCTTCCCCATCACACCTCCCCGGGCCCACCATGTCGACGACGCTCACCGCTACCCAGAACGAGTTCACTCTGCTGCTGAATAGCAAGCTCAAGGACGAAGACACGAGCGACAAGGTATACGCGGCCCTCGAGAACACTCTCAAAAGCGAGGACGTCAAGACCAGCACTCGCGACCAGATTCGTCAGCTCAGGCAGACGGTCCGCGAGATCGAGGATGCGTTCCAGAAGATCAGCGGGGACCTGTACAACTTCGACAAGCAGAGGTTCCGCGATGAGGCCGGCGACGTCCTCCAGCTCGGCTCTCAATGGTCGGGGTATCACAGCGTATGCTGACTTTTGCCGACGTCTATGCATGTACTCACTCTCGCACGCCTCTGCTGCAGCGTTTCAAGCAAATCATGGAGCAGAGCTACAAGAGCGCCGTCGAAGCTTCGGCGTTTATGGATCGTGAGCATGACCCTCCTACTGGTAAATGCCCTTCGTCTGACACAGTACCTTCAGAATATAGCCGTGCCCTTTTGACGGACGTTACCGTTGAGGAGATTCCGGACATCAAGATCGAACTCGAGGCATTCATGGAGGTACAGTGCGACCGAATCCTGCGATGACAAATTCCACGTGCTTACAAGACGTTGATCGGCAGCAACTTGTGTCCAAGGAGGAGGTCGCGTTGCAAACGCAGAACAGCTTCAAGACACTCGCCGAAGAAGTCCGCCTCTTCTCCACTGTCATGGAGGAGACTCTGCAGAGGGCCGGAGCGCAGCTCACCAACGAGCTCAACTCGACCCGGGAGCGCCTCAGCCAGCTCCAGGATCGTCTTAAAAAGTATGTTTACCTGCACAACGTCCATGTCTGCCCTCTCTGATATCGTTTCTCAGGGTATATGATAAGGTGAAATTGAACGGCGCCGCTTGCATCGCATAAGCTCACGTCTGGCAATTTTGCAGATGAACGGCGTAGGGATCGCA
The DNA here is from genome assembly GCA_001304625.1 of Trametes sp. AH28-2. Lineage (NCBI taxonomy): Eukaryota > Fungi > Basidiomycota > Agaricomycetes > Polyporales > Polyporaceae > Trametes > Trametes sp. AH28-2. The sequence goes on from KQ464116.1 coordinate 44,525, forward strand.
TGCGTATCCTCCCTTGCAGTTGGTGCCGTCGGCATCGGCATCGCGCTTTTCACGCTGAACCCGTTCGTCGCTATCGCCGCAGCTGTCAGTCGGTCTTGGATCATCTCAACGCGTAGTTATCACTTACTGACACAAACGACATCGTTGACAGGGTGCCATCATCGGCGGCATCGGAGCGGGCGGCGAGTATCTGAAGACCAAGAACGAGGCGAAGCGTACGTGTCGAATTCGCGAGCCGTCTCCCATGCATATATACTAACGCTGTGCTGCATACGCGCAGATCTTGAGAACGAGGTGCAGGAGTGCAAGTGCAGGCTCTCTGAGCTCCTCGAGAAGGAACAGCTGTTGCAACAGTACCAGGCGTCGCTGAGCAAGACGCAGGCAGAGATATTTGCGCTCGCGGACAAGATCGACATCATCTCCGACATCTGGCGTTCGGTAAGCCCCGCGCGTCGTGGGTGATGCGGCGTGATCTTGCTCACGCGTCCTCTAGCTCAAGGTCGACATGCAGAAGCTCCACGCAGAGCTGAAGCTTGTCCTTGCGGGCACGGTCGTCACCGTGAGTACACTTGATTCACACAGTCCGCTCAGGTCTAAAGTGGTTGAATGCATAGAAACGGTTCTTCAAGAAGCTTGCGGTCGCCCGCGAGGTCTACCGCAGCCTTGCGCTGCTGCTCGAGGAGTATGCGAAGGGTCAGGAGATTTGAGGCCACGTTCCACATCGCAAAGATATCGTCCACGCATGCTCGATTTGCCGTGCTAAGCTACAATGCGGTGCGCAATCAGTGGTATGGTGCGAAGAAGCATGCACCCTCAGGATGTGTCTCCACGGCCAGATTTCTTGTAATGCGAAACTTTGAGTGTTTGTATATTCTCGTGCCTCAATACATATGCATTATCGAGGTCATCGTTCATGCCGCATGCCGTCGTGCCGGGGGAGGGGTGAGTCTCGCAGGTCACAAACATGTCCGCATTCGTGTAGAAGGTCCTGCAACAGGCGGATATCGTACATAGCGAACGAACGAGATAGTGATCCATGAGGCCAAACTCCGAGATCTATAGGGCGGTACGCGTAGAGGTCGACGCTGTGAACCATTACGCCTCAGCAGTCCGACCGGCCACTGAGGGAAAGTTGCCTGGCTGGACCTCCGAGTCGCACAACGCTCCATGGTCTAGGTACTTCGTCTACCCGATACGTACGCGTCGTCGAGCGAGGTCGTCCGACGTCGACGAAGCCGTTCGCATCAGAACTCCGTAGTTGCGCAAAACGTCGCTTCTGTGTCCTAATATACGACGCGCGAGCCTGGAAGATGTCGGAGTCACGGTCGTGTTTGCGAGGTCGACTTCATGCGCATGCGGTTGCCTCATGTCTCGCTTGCGAGCGGGATCACTCCGGAGTGCGGCGGTCGAGACCGAAGTGTGCAGCACGAGCGGAACCGTGAGCACGCCGGGGCGCGAAAGTCTGATAGATGTGGTACGCACCAGAATAGATGGGACATGAGGCGCGATGCGAGCACGGCCGTGCATGAGGCAGACGGCGCGAGGGCGTGGTGTGTGCATGGGCACTGGGATGACTCGACAGCATCTTCGCGATTCGCTCGGGCAGTTAGTACTTGCTATTGATAGTGTTGTACGAGCGGTGAACACATTCTCGGTATATAGAAATGCATGCACCCGACGTACGAGGGCTTACCGTTGACTTTTGTGAGTCTCAATTGAGAAGCGCGTAGGATGCAGACACGGGGCAGATGACGTACTATTCATAAGGGAGAAGCTGAGGTATACATAGTCGGTCTTCTATGCGAGGATCGTCGGGCTTTTGAGTGCTTACAGAGGACTGATCGCCGAGGATCAACTCGCTGCAGCTCGATAATCGGACGAATCCCTAGGAAAGCGCGAGTCGGCACGGAGCGGATTGATGATAGTAGGAAGCAATGCGTCTAGGGCGTCAGTTGTAGCACAGAAGGTAGAGCATTGCACCGTTCTCCTGCGCCACTAGTCAGACGTCCAAAGATATCGCACCCCAAGCCCACGCCTCGTATGAATGGCAGTCTTATCAATCCCCAACACGCGCCATCCTGGCACGAGAACGCACCGACAAGAGAGGCGAGCGCGCTGTCTTCCCGAGAGGACAGCATGGGAGAGTCTGCACGCAAGGTTCCTGGCGTTTAGACAACGCGGCACGAGAAGAGGGGACGATCACGATCGGGAAGACTATCGCCCCTGACGCTATTCCTTCTTCGACGCTCGTACTGGAGATCCTGTTGCCTCCGTGGGGCATGGCACAGTCGGCGGGAGCAGTCGGTGAGCTGTGAGACCGCAGCCGAGTGGGGGCGCACGTAATACCTAGGGCGGCGTCGGTGGAAGTGCGGCCGCCGCTGTAAAATGATGAGAACGGGAGGACGTTGCAGGAATCGTGCGTACCGAGTCGGTCTGCCACCCCAAGGGCGCTGCGAACCGCTGGGGTGCGGTGCATGCGGAGTGCGATGGACGTCGCAGGCCCGCAGGGAGCGCCAAGTCTGCCCAGCGAGCTGCATGGCAGGAATGAACTGTTCAATGCAGGACCTGATGCGTAGCTGCGGAGGTCAAGTCCGCAGAGGGTGAATGCTTCCACGAGAAGGCATAGCGCGGGTGGTATCCGCAGCGGGTCCCCCCACGCGAGCTCGGTCCGAGTGTTGTGGGTCCACGCACGAGGCTACCAGAGCCCCACCACGCAAGCAGCTGATCAGCGCAGCGCCGGACCTGCGGCACGCATGCGAGAAGCACCTAGCTCATGAGACACGCGGATTATCTCGAGCCTCGTTATCGGGAAGAAAGTCGCAGCGCTCACCAGGTGTTGTGCTTGTATCTATCAGGCCGCCGACGTGCGTGAAGAAGAAGTTGGCGCTTCCTCGCGTCCGAGTGCTGGTGCGTCGAGAAGCCTCGTCGGAGACGCAGGTGAGAGTCATGGCGGATCGATCGGCGAAGGGCGTGAAGTGCGTTCAGTCTTCAGTCCAGACATCCGGCCTTCAGATCTCACAGGAGCAGCAGCGCGTCCCCGGACCGGGTGCGAGGCCGGCACCATTCGCTGAGGATGGATGTTGGTGCACGGTTTGGGTGTACACTCTACGAGGGGAGCACTGAAATGAGCGCCAAGCATTCATCCCGGAGGAGGGGTCCCGGGGTGCGCGGTCGCCCAGGCAAGAGAAGCACTCGAAGCATCCGCGGCGACGCAGCGGAGCTCATCGTCTGAGAGTACACGAACGCCCTCGCACGTCGGAGTCGAGGGTGGTGCGGCGCGAGTGGGTGGTCCAGACCTATCGGAGCGGTCCCGGACAGTGAACTATGTGTGGTGAAGCGGATTGAACTTACATCTGTATTGAACGAGCACGAAACGAGCGCCCAGTGGGCCCATTTGCTCGACATTGTCGGGCCGTGCCCGTGTCTGCACTCACACAGGCGATCAAGCATGACGGGCACTTGGCAGCAAGAACCCGGTAATGAGTGTCCTCAGAAGGGCCTGTCGAGTCGGAACTTTGGGGAGTAGACGTTTAGGGAGAGGCTTGGCGGTCGTGCGAAGCGTACGTCCCGAGGACCCGAATGAGAAGGCGGACAGCTTCTCGAGCACTGTCGTTGGCGGAGCAGAGAGAAGAGCGCAATGCATGCTCCGTCGGGCTATCAACCGCGCCTGGGTGCAAGTGACAAGGGGAATTACTGCGCGAATATAGTCCCGCGCCGGAGGCGAGTGGGTAGCGGGAAAGGAACACGACGGATCAGGAAGGTGCGCAACGACGCCTGCGTGATTCGCAGGCTAGACATCCGTCCAGAGGGCCCGAAGGTGTTAGATCCAAAGATGGGCTTCGTGCTCCGGAGGTCGCACCGTACTCGGCGTGGGCAAGTTCAAGCAGCAGCAATCTGCCCGTGGCGTAGGGTGCACAGGTCAGCTGCGTGCGTGGCGGGGGGCACAGATCCTTCATGCTGCGATGACGCACTTCGAAGCCTCCCCAAACGTTACAGCCCACCAGCAAGCGCGAGTGCGGAGAGCGTGCCCTGTCAACGACCCTTGCGGGCAGACGCACGGGCGGAATCATGCGCACGACAGGCGTCCGGAGGAGCGGGTCCTGGGCCGGACGAAGAAGGGCGCTGCGAGTGGTATCGCCGCACAGAACCAGCGGGAGATGCGCGTCGCGCGCGGACGTGGACACGCAAGCCCAAAGCGACACACACGGAGGACGGGCCACGCCCCCGCGCGCGTGCGCCGGGCGGGCAGGTGACCCGCGCGCCGCCGCGTGACCGCGCCAGGCAAAGTAGCGTCGGAAGGCGGGCAGGTCGTCCGGGAGTGAATGCGCGGGCGTAGCGTACGAAGCCCCGCGTGCCGCGGCGAGATGCAGGTGCGAGATGTGGGGCCCGAGGCTCGAGGGAGGCTGTAGCTAGGCGACCGCCACGGGCGTGCGAGCGGCGAAGCTTCGAGGGCCAGGGCGGGTGGCACCAGGTCTCTCCCTCCCGGTGCCGGATCCTGGCGCGCTGGGTGGCACTCGGAGGTCGGGAGAAGGGCGTGAGGGGAGATGCGGATCGGCACGGTGCCACTCTGCGAAGTCGGGTGGGGCGTACGGCGCTGGGTAGGTGACCGGAGGGGCCGCTCTTGCCTTTCGCGCGACGGAGGACGGGCGCGGGGGCACACGCCTGGAGGGTCGGTCCGGTGTGCAGCGTTCGATGCGCGACGTGCGACGCGCGTGCGAGGGCGCGATCTCCGGGGCGGCGCACACTTGGTACGGAACACCGGCCGGTAGAGGGCGCGCTCTTCGTGACGCATGGGGCACATCGCGATGACGCATTCATGCCACTGCACGACTCGCCTTGTGTAGTGAGACAACGGATGCGTGGCTTGGGAGACATTGATCATCGAGCAGGAGTCGAAGTGCGCCGACCATGTTCCTTCGGCGATGGGATTGAGAAGCGTAGAAAGGTGCAAGTATGCCGACATGAATGGTTATAAACAGGAGCTGCAAGAGTCCATCATAGTTGGCATGTTTGTTCGGGGACATGAGTGTAACCGGCGACTTACCAGGACCACTCGTGTGGTTTGCATGTATCGCGGATAAAGAAGCACCAGTCAGTACCTCGCGAGCCTTGGATAGCTTGTACACATTGCGCCTGCGAACGCGAGGATGGTCTTCAAGCGTGAAACACTACCTGATAAGTAGTGGCCGAACATCGATACGGTCAATAGCACGCTCCGTCAGAGTCGCGCCTGGTACTCCGAGCCTGCATCCTCATCCACACAAAGTCAGCATGGATCGCGCAAGCAGTCATAATTCCACATACCTGCGCAGCTCCAGCGTCGCCCCGCACGAACGACGAACCATTCTCGCCGCCCTGGGCCTTAACATCGAGACCGCCAGGCGCGCCGCGCTCACCACGCATGTACAGTATTGAACGTCGCTCGGCGCTCGCGTCCTCCCCGCCTCGCGCGGCGCTCCGCCCCAATCCCGACGTCGGACGCCCCGCCCCGCGCACGCGCACGCGCGTGGCCGCCACCGATCGCGCATGCAGCCCTATGCAGCCTTGCAGCCTTGCACGTCACCGACTCACCGGCGCCGGCGCCGGGCTCAGCATGCCCGTCCGACGTCGCCCGCGGGTGAATCCCTCTTCCGCGCCTGCGTCCGTGCGCGTCATGGTGAAATTGTCATTTTCGCTGTCAGAAAATTTGCCGTTTGGCGAGTCCGCGCAAATTGAGAGCGCGTCGTCATTGCACGATGCATCGATGTCGATGTCGATGAGATGGATGGATCATAACGCGAGGCCAGCGGCCAGGATGGGCGATGGGCGATGGGGGCGCGGAACTAGCGAGCGAGAGAGCGCACAGAGTCTGGACGGGCGCACCTGGCTGTACTCCGGCGAGCCGCGCGCGAGACGACCCAGCGATGCAGCGTACGGCGAGAGCTCGAGTACCTGCAGAAAGCTATAGAGGACCGCAGTACACGGGCAAAAAAAATGAAAGCAAGGATGCGGAGGAGGCAAGGAATGACGCACCTAGAATTGCGCGTGGAGGCCTCAGGCGGGACTCGTTTCCCGATCGAGCACGCCGCCCGACGCGCGCGGGTGCCTGGCATCGGGCGGGGCACCCTCCCCGCCCTTGCCCCGCCCTCGCCCCCTGCGCGGGGGAGAGCGGGCAGGAAATGTGCACACTCTCATTGGCTCGTCTCCATCGTGCGCATCGAGCTCACCTCAAGTTGCAGGCGAGCATCACACGACGCCAGAGGGTCGCAGGGACAGAGGGCACACAGGGGATGCGAATGAATAAATGACGTGCATTGCTGAAGGCTGCGCTCGACCGACAGGAGTAGTACTGGGGTACAGGTCGCCGTGCTCCGAGCTCGTGCTCAGTGCCGTACAGTAACATCGCAACGCCGCGCGAGAAGCAGGGACAGGGGCGGTACCGACTGCTCGTCCGTGGAGGTATGTAGGTGACCGCCCTGCCCTGCCCTGCTATGGCCAGGCGATGGCGTGTACAGTAAACGAGACACAGACACGGGGACGGGGAAGTACGAAGCGGAATGGGGACGGAGGAGGGGCAGACGAAGGCCCGTACGTGCGGAGAGGAAGATCGTAGTGAGGGAGCGGCGACGGCGGCAATGGGTAGGGGAACGGGTATGGTCGTGAAGGTGAGATGAAGATGAGGATGTGAAGGAGACATGCGGAGGCGCGGACTGGATAGAGGCTGGGGAATACGGGGCTCGAGTGAGGTGGGAACGGAGGAGGGGAACACGTAGCGGGGTCGTCATAGGTTGTTGTCGGGCGGAGGCGGGGTCGATGCGGACGAAGTCCTTGAACGGGGCGCAAATAATGATGATGAGGTCGAGGCTGATGATTGCGTTGGGGATGGATGGGGCGGAAAATAGGAAGAAATAGGGCGTGGATACGGTTGTGGTACAGGTGAATTACTTAACGTTGCTCTTCTCTCTCTCGGGGAATGCCTCTCTGCGGTCGTAGTCCTCTGCGTAGTGCCCGTCGTGATGGTCCAGGCGTCGCACAAGTCCAGTACCCTCGGTCGACGACGACGTGAAAAGGGTGCAAGCCACAGCGAGGGTAGTCGTGCGCGCTCAGAACCCGCCGAGACAGCCCGCGTCCTCGACAGCGAAGCCCGTGCGGTACGACGTGTTGAAGCGGGCCATGCGCTCCGCGCGCTCCCGCTCCCTACGTTCACGGCTGCGCTCCCTATGCTCTCTCCGGATGTCCCCGCCGCGGTCGTCGCGGGGCCGGCTACGCCTCTCGCGCTCCGGGCTGGCCGGGGCGCCTGGGTATGCGTGCGCCGCGGTCGGGGTCGGGCTCGCCGACGCGTAGACCGGACTGGTGCTGCACGGCGCGCCCGCGGGGATGGGTATAGGAGCGGGGCGCGGCTTGCGTTTTGAGCGTGTCGGCGAGGCGGGGGAGCGCGAGCGCACGGGCGAGCTCGCGCCGTGGCCGTGACCATAGCTCGACGGGTGGAGATTTGAGCTGTACGCTGAGCTGCTGCTACTGCTGCTACTCGAGCTCGAGCTGGGGGCAGAGGCGAAGGACGAGTAGGCGTATGGGTATGAGCTAGGGATGGCAGACGGCTGGGTGGGCGACGTCGACGGGCGGACACGGGGAGAGGGCGGATGGGGGAGGAAGGAGAGCGCAGATGACGAGGGCGCGTTGGTGCCCGCAAGGGTAAGGTTCATCAGGGACTGCTCAAGCGACATCTTCCCGTGCGGGGCGGACGCTGTGGCACAGAGAGTGAATAAGCGAGATAAGGCCGTGTATGCGGCAGCATATACTCACTCGAGTAGAACTCTGGAGGCGGGCTCGCGATACCGTCGCTCTCCTCTGAAGACTCGGAGGACAGGTCGGGGACGAGGGGCGGGAGGGGGAAGTGGTCGACACGCGGGCTCTGCCTGGGCGTGAGGTCGTTGTCCTCTGCTTGATCCCTGTCGTGGCCCTGACCGGCAGCGCGGGGGTGGAGGTGCTTGCCTCTTGCGGGGCTGAGGCTCGTCCTTTTGCTCTTGCGCAGGTGGGCGGGGGAGGGGTCATCGAGAGAGTAGGTACGCCCGGGGCAGCCACGCTCGGGGAGGGCACAGCGGTTGGGAGTGACGACGATGGGAGAGCGGTCGTAGGGGAGGGCACTGCCGAGGGTGTGGGCGAGGGCCTGGTGGGGCGGGAAGCGGACGAGGGGGGAGAGGATGGAGGGGTCGATGGCGAGCAGCGCAGAGGGCTCGTCCTGCGGGGGCGGCCTGACGGGGGCGGACGCAGCAGTACGCTTGAGGATGGGGCGGGGGCAGGGGCTGTATGAGGGCGGCATGGTCGTTGTCGTCGGGGAGGGGTGGCGGTGCGTGGCGGGAGGGGCGTTGGGAGGACGAGGGAGGAGAGACGGGACTTATATGAGCTTGGGTTAACAGCGGAGGGCCATAACGGGCAGAGATATGTTTGTGCAGCGGGCGAGGGCGAGGGAGAGAGAGAGCGAGGGCGAGAGAAGAGAAGGGAGAGAAAAGAGAAGGCCGCCCGGCGCCTCCTTTGTCTCATCCTCTCTTTGCCCATATCCGGCCATCCTCCATCCCAGCCGGCCACGCGAGACGCCCGTCCCACCGGCCCTTCCCTTCGCCGCATCGCCCTCTCAAAGACGCCCATTTCATCTTCGCCTCCAACCCCACCAGCAGCTTCCGTGCTCGCCGCGCTTGGCCTGCGCTCCCTCTGCGTCTGCGTCTGCCGCAGAGAACGGAGGGAGTGGGATCGGTGTTCTGTCGCTGATACGATGAGATTGCGGCACGCCTGCGTGCCATACACCCCGCGAGCATCAAGATCAGATCCCAGATCCCCTCCCCTCCCCCGGGTCCCCTCCGACTTCCTCCACTCACCCTCCTTCCTGCCATCCACGGCCTGTCCTCCCACCGCCTGCTGCCTCCCTGCTGCCTCCCCGCCTCCTCCGGCCGCCGCCCTCCCGACGCGCCGTCTGCTCACCCCCACCTGCCCAAGCACCGCCGCCCGTCGCGCCCACGCATTGCGACAACGCGCTCTGACCCACGCTCCCGCGCACTGCTCTCGTATGTCTGCCTTTTGTCCGTGCCACATCACACAATCCAAGCAGCCATGCCTCTCTGTCACCTGCCCCGCCCCCCATTGCCAGACAAGGCCCCTGCTCATCCCTTCTCCCCGCCTTCTAACTCCGTCAATCCCGCCTCGAGGCCCGTCTGCCCACCTGACCGCCTCCGACCACCACGCACTGCGGCTGCGATTATCGATACAATCACAATGACAGCAATCGCAATGGTGGCCACTCCTATACCTTATTCGCCGGCCGGTTCTCCCTCTTCCAATACACTTTCCAGTTCGACGTCCAGCGCGCGCCCGGGATTTCCCCAATCCACCGCGCCCTACCGCTGGAAGTTTCCCCATCGACGTCCGCGCATCAATCTGCAGGTGCATTGTGCAGCGTGCCCGCTCGCAAACACTGGCTCCCCTCTCTCGGGCCCCCTCGCGCCCGCACGGGTGGTTCGCACGGCTTCGTGAACCTTCATGGCCTTTCCCTCCGGACTTTGAATCCTCCTCTGGGTACCTGCACCCCTGGCTCTCCGACTCTCCCACTGACGCGTGCGACCCGACTGCGCCTCGCAGAATCGCAGTCTACCGTCCATGGCCAAACCTTGCCTGCGGCGTCCTGCGGCCCACTCAATGCTCGCTCGCCCTCTTGCCCGCGCTTCTGCTTCTCGTGCACTTGCCCGCCCGGAGCTGCCCCTCTCGTCTCTTTGGGACTTTGCCCGGCTTTCCCAGCGCGGCCCGCCCGATGCGGCACCTGCGCACCCGTGCAGGGTCCCCGTGCGTTGCGCATCTTGATTCCCAGCTAGGTCCGTCGGCATCTCAGTCCGCTTTGCGTCCCGCGTCAGATAAGCCTCAGCCTCAGCCTACCCTACCGCTCTACCGCTCTGTCGCTTTACCGCGCTACGCCTTCGCGAGCTCGATCGCCCCCGCGCTGCGTGCCTTTCATCTCGCGTTTCCCCGCACCGTGCACGGTGCGACTTTGATCGCGCTATACAGTCTTGTTCCACCCGAGGCCATACAGTCACCAGTTCCACTCTGGCCCATGCCGTATCAGCGCTGCCGTACGCCTGCCCGCTCGCGTCTCTCGTCCAATACCTCGCACAGTGCATCTCGCGCGGGATCGTCTATCTGGCAACAGTGAACACGACGCGACGTGGTGCAGGTGACTCGCTACGCTCTCAGGCTGCTGGGCTCGCTCGAATCTGGCTGAGCTCTGGGTGGGCGTATCGCATATCGCATCGTGCTGCGGAGGCGTATGGCCGTCCGGAGCTCGTCTTTCTGCGAATAGCTAGTCTTCCTACGCCGCCATCTCTCAGTTTGTTCCTGCTCTCTCCTGGTCGCTCTTACTGTCAGCACCGGCCGCGCTCGGAGAGGCTCGGGCTCGCGGTGTGCATGTCGTAGGTCCGTGTCCGATTCTATAATAACATATGTTTCGTCCTTGCAGTCAGACCGTTCGCGTGGCTCCTCGAGTCCGACCGTCCGACGTGCAGATCAGACGCCGGCCGAGGGACCTGGAGGACCTGTGCTGCGCGCTCCTCGGAGCGTTCGAGCTCCGAACCTACGCTCAAGCCCGGGTCGCGGCGTGTCGAGGTTCGACACACGAGCACTCGCTCAAGCCTACACTGCACACTGGGCCGGGGCGATGACGGCAACGCGCCTGCTGCCATCGTTTGCGGGGTCGTGTGTGGGCGTGCGAGGACGGGGATGTAAGTCTCGTGCGCGGCTCTGTGTGCCACTGTATGCGGATGAGTGCTGCCACTTTCACATCGTATCGATAGCGTATGCGGGCAGCGTATCGTGCCCCTCGCTGCGCTCCTTCACAGGGCATCCTTTCACAGGCATGACAGTCCCAACATCTCAGCCGGGATTTCCGTGTTCTACCGTCTTGTCTCCCGCCAGGCCTCGCGCTTCTATCCGCTGCGCGCGGTTTCTGTTTTCCGTCTTCCGTGATGCGCCTTCGCCCTTCTGTTCATGTTCTGACCCCAGCGCCGTGCCACCGCGTTCCGATCTGCTTGCACGTTTGCGCTAGACTCGTTCTGCACACAAGGCTGGCGTGCGCCGGATAAGGTATGTGGTTAGGCCGGGCGTCGGTCAAGTGATGCAAGATGGCAGATGCCCTAGTGCCAGTGGGGTACGCTCGCGTGCCACCCACCGTTAGGGCCAGCCTCAGGCCTCAGGCCCGGCGTGTCCGACTTTGCTGAGCCTAGAGGCTAGCGGTGGCACCTCTCGCGGGCAGACTATTAGTGCCACCGCTGCTCCCGGGGACGCTGTGACTGACCGGTTTTGCGACAGATATAGCGCAGTATCGCTCAGGGAGGAAGGAGGCTCAGGTACGCTGGACCGGGTGCGCCGGTGTGGGAGGACTCGAGTCTCGAGGGGCGCATGGCCGAATGCGAGGTGCGTCCGGCGCTCCGCGTTCGTCTGTTTCGAGTGCGGTACCTATCGTCGCGGGCGCGGTTCAGTAGCGATGCCTCGCGCGCGTGGCAGGTCTATTTCCTGCCCGAGGTGCGGGACTCGTCCTGCGTGAAGACGGTCTCGTACCCTTTCATCCCAGCGCGCCTCATCTCACAAGTTTCCGCTCCAGGTCCAGCTCAAGAATAGTTAATCAATGGCCGCCGAGCCTCGTCCCGCCTCCCGACATCCATTCGCTGAAGCCTCTGCGCGTCTCGCGACGAACCCGCAGGAGGAAGCCTTCCGGTCTCGACTTCCTCCCCGATCACAACATGAACTTACAACTCCCCGGTTCGTGTCCGCATTCGCAGCGATGCGTCCGAGTGCAAAGTCACTAGTCAAGGCCCGAACCTCCGAATTCCCGACTTCCGAGTCCGCGCGCACGCCGACTCGCACCCCGCCCAAGGCCCGCGTGCGCGTGGTTACGTGCCCGGGGCTCCACCCCACACTTCGCGGGCTTCTGCCGTCGATGAAGGAACCCTCCCCGCTGCGATCTCGAGTCTGCTTGCGGGAGAGCGAGCAGGCAGCGGCTTCTGCTTCTCGCGTGGCGCAGCTAGCTTGGGTTCTTCACTTCGGCACTCCGGTGCGTCTGGCCGACCTCCGAACGAGGGTGCACGGTGTAAAGTCATGTGCCTGCACTGACATGCGAGTGTTTCCAGTGAACGCACTGTTGCATACTGTATGCATTGACCATCGGTCTGATGGCAGCACTCAGTGATGCAAGAGGTGCACGACTCGATCAGGTGCCCCAAATGCGTACATACTCCCGGCGCGAGCACGGCCATTCCATCCAGAGGTGCCGTCCGCACAACAGATCCGGCCTGCCTCGGTCGCGCGGACGCGAGGCGGGGTGCCCACGCGCCGGCGGGACTGCTCGCGCACGCTGGGGCCCCGTTATTATGCACGCTCGCGAGGTCGAGGTCGCGATCGCGGCAGAAGGCCAGAATAGCATCGCTGAGGCTTGTTGTCCGCCTTGCCGTCGCTACGCCTGAGCCTGATCACCACTATGACTAGAGGCTGCCCTGCCGCTGCGCCTGCGCTGCATAATTGAGTTGCGGCTCGCGAGCATTCGTCGACGTCACCGCGCCCTGAGGCCTGCACCTGACCGCGCGTGGGATGCTGGCTGCAGACCGGAACGGACGTCCGAGCCGGCGACTCACCGTGGCCTTCGGGACGCGCAGTGCGTCTGCGTCTGTCTGCGTGAGTGCCTTCCAGGGCTTGTTCGAGTCGCAAGCTCTGTTCTGTCGATCTTCCCAAACTCTGGTCCTGGCCGTCGCGTTGGCAGCTCTGGGGTTTGGAGCTAGTCCCTGCACAGGCGCGCGCGTGCCAAGCCGCCCCGGACATGGCCTCCGCAGCGGCCGTACTCAGGAAGAGGACGTGCGTGCCCGATCGGGGCGGACACCTCAGTCGAGGAGCGCAGGATGAGTGCGCATTGCAGGTCTCGATGCGGTACACCGGGCGCGGTACACGCCCGTTCATACACGGCGGTGAGTACAGTGTCTTCTTCCGTGGCAGGCGTGGGCCCGGACGGCGCGCGCGCCCAAGCAGCGGCAGCCCGCGCTATCATCGAGGGTGGTGACGGCGACCTGCACGGTGTTTGGGAGCCCGCGCGAGTCGCCGCCGTCTCCCCGCGTCCCGTCGCGCAAGCTCCGGGCGCGTGGGCGTGGGCGGCCGCGCCGCGAGGGCAGTATCGCGGACGACATCTGCGGGGCACTTCGCTCGATATGGCGCGCCCGACGTTCCAGCGCCTCTGGCGCCCCGCGGGTGCGGGCCGGGTTTGCATTGACCGCGGGGGCTTCGTGGCGCGCGTGCCGCTCTGTTTCGTTCTTGCCACCAGGACGGCGGTCAGGTGGTCGTACGACGGTGGTCGACGCTCATGCTATACGGAGACAGATGGGTTGTTGCCAGGGCTCGAGTTTGATCGGCCTGCGTAGCTCGCATGCAAGGCGGCCCAGTGGACTCGGAGAAGAACCGGTGTGTACATTGGCTAGCGTTCGGTGTCAGGATCCGGTATTGCGCTGAGTTACGTCCTGCAGAGCAATCATCTACTCAGCTTTGCTCCCTCGGCGCACGTTAGCCAAGGGCCCGAGTCGCTCGCATGGCTTGGCGCTATTTTGTCTGTACTCGCCTTGGTTGTCGGGATCCCTTTCCTGGCATCGCGCCTCGGACGCTCGCGCCTTTGTGGCACTCGGCGGGCCTTCTCCCGAAGCTTGGCAGAGCTCATCATCTAGCATGAACAGGTCTTCGCAGCGTTCGGTGCGGTGCTGCCGAGCGGATCCCAGCCTTCTGCCCGAGAGCCTCGAGAGCCAAGCCTAGCTGTCAATCTCGCACTCGCGCCGTAATCTCCACAGACGACAGCGGCCGGGTCGACTCCGAACGACTCTATTGCGAGTGGCTGCGAGCTGTCGAAAAGGGACATGCCGCCGGGCGTAGGCAGCTAACCTTCCTCGTCGACGATTGCGGAGCATGTTGCCGATCAGCAACCCGCGGCAGGACACCGACTCCGTCATGAATGCCAGTTCTATACATTCACCTGATTTGCAGGTAAGTGCTTCTTGGCCTCGCACGCTAGATCCGGGAACGCTCACGTCGCGCGTCGTGTGCGCCGTGCGCTATGCAAGGCGCAGCCGCCGTGCAAACGGCGCGTTGTGGTCAGGTGGTCGCGTTCGGTGTCCACATTGTCGTGTTCGGTGGACCGTGGGCGCGTGCGCTCACACGCGAGTCGGCCCGACCCCCTGCGGTCCTGCCATGCTGGGCGAAGGTGCGCAGCGCGCGAGCGGGGTTCGTCCGGAATGGGTCGTGTGCGTACCGAGCGCCAGATTGTGGTCGCTTCTCTGGGAGTTACTGCGACGAGTCGTGTGCGCATGTACGGACGACTTGGCGAATGCCGGTGAGTATCGACGTTCTCTGCCGTGCTCGTCGACGTTCGCTGAAAACCCTCTCCATGCGCGTTCGCCGGTCATGGCGGTAAGCTGCGCATTCTCCAAGTGCCTTCACCCTATTCTTGTCAACGTACCGTGTCTATCATCGTCCGGCCAAGGCCATGGGCTGGATTGGGCGCGCTATTCCCTCATCGATGATTAGATAGGAGACATAGCCGTATGCAGTCCCGGCGTGTCCCTCCAACGAGACCTTCCAAGGGACGCCCAACTTGAAGCTCTCGACTCATGCGGGCACATGCGGCAAGAACAGTATGTGCTATACTCTATCTTTCACAAAAGCAGCATTTTCACTGACCTCCTCAGGGTATGGCAATGCTCACTCGACCCAAGCCTGCTGCGAGGCTTATTTGACGAGTGACATGTTACTATCCACTCTTCGCGCTGCGTCATAGGCCCTGGATGTCACCCACCTTCAACCGACCTTGCCGAGAGCGCAACCTTGTCCTCTATCATACTCCATCACGCTGAAACTGACGACCTCTGGCAGTGAGCTCATACTGGAGCACCTTGGCTTCTGCTACAGGCTCCATTTTCGATGTAAGTACGACGATCTCCCTAGCAAGCCACGCTCAGCTCTGCCATTTCTAATACTAGCCTCCCTCCACGACCTACTAGAAGTGCGGCCCTACCTCACTTCCGCAACCGGCGGATGTGCAATGGGGACCATCATCATGGACATGGCCGATCTATCTCAGTCCATCGACCGCGACCTTGGGCGCCTCGCTGCCCTAGGCACCTCATATCTCCCGCGTCGGCACCGAATACGGCAATTTCGTGGCTTATCCTCTTTCCTGGCGTCAGGGTCCTTTGTCTTCCGAGGCGTGGCTAACGTTATGCCCGGCTTGTGTACGTCTTCCAGCACATGCTTCGGACGCCGCATCACTCCAGCTCGTCCTGTGTTGCTGTCGCGATTTTGCTTCCACCGTGCAATGCCTGGCGCCGGCACTCCTGCTATGCCTGCTGCCAACTGTATACACGCGCCAGTACTGTGAGCTTCATCCTGCGATTCGCGCGATGCGAAGCTGACGCCCGTCCACCTTGTCATCATGTCATCGTCGACATGCAAAGGCGGCGATGGGACGCCCGGCGACGCCGTAGATCGCTTCAGGCCGTCGCCAACTCGCTCTTTGTCAATGCGTGTCGCGTTTGAGATGCGTCGCGGTCGCGACCATCTATTGGATGTGACCGGAGACTTCACTCTCGTTCCTGGCGGTGCGCCGACTGCCTCATGTCCGGCCGCACCCTTGACTTCTATCGGGACCGCACTATTCTCGTCCAGTTACTCAGCCGCCGCCGGTCTGGTCGACATTCGCGTCGACTCAGGCCGGCCTCGAGTCCTTCTCGACTGCAATCTTCACGCCTCAGACGCGAGATGGTGCATGACGTCGCGCTGGAAGGAGGAGGAGGCGTGCCTCCCGCGCTACGTGTTTACGTCTTCGCCCGCTGCTTCTGCGCGCCTGCTAACGCTATACCTTCTTTTCGTCGTTCCTTCATCTGCCTCGCCTGCCCCTGCTTCGCTCGCGTATGTGGCAAGATTGTGGCCAATGCTCTGGAGGCTTTCACATTCAGTCACTTCATTCCCCCCTGCCCTTTCCTCGAATTCCATCGCGCCTTCCGAAGGGAGCCTCCGCTGGCGCCATTCCCACCTCCATTTCGCCCGTGCAGGGCTGCGAGGGCACGTTGCACGACGATTGCGCGACTGTGTGCACTTTGCCACCAACAATCGTCCTTATCGTTACCCGAGTGTCCAGGAAGTGCCTCTGCCGTGATATCATTCCGTGATTTGTCGAGTTGGCCTGCTGGATCGTCGCTGCCCGACTCGGAAATGGGCCAGCGTTGTGGCGCGCGCTCGTCTGCCCGCCAATCGCGTTTCTTCCGCCCTCTCACCTCTCCATGTCGACAGTCTACTCCCGCTGGCGTGGCGTGGCATCGCCGCGACGGCGGAACTGCTGCATCAGCCTGTTGCCTGGTTTCCGGGGACAGAGAGCTGTTTGTTCTAGCGTCGGAGGCGGCGTCACTGCGCGTCGGCGAATCCGCGGCGCGACAGTGCACCTGCTGCTGCACCCACCCCCGTCCTGAGTATAACTTACGCGAGAGGGTGCTCGCTGGCGATTGGTGCGTCTCGCGCGTCCCCCACGCGCACGGCCACGGAGACGCGTGCTGTCGCGCCTCGAGGCGTGCATCTCGACTGCCCGCTCAGCCTTTTCGCGCTCTCGAACGCAGCCCAAGCCCGCGCGAGATCGTATCACTGCATAGAAATGACCGTTTCCACGCCGGAGAAAGGCTTGCCAAATTCATCATTTTTCGACGTGGTTTGGGAAGTCTTTCATGGCCAGAAAAGGGTGATGTGATGATCAAAAAAGGCGAGAAGTGGCCCCTTCATCACATGGGAAAAGGCATCATAGCCTTTTCGCAATTGATAAAGGCTCGCTTCTTGCAGGATTTCACGGACGGGGAAAGTTTGAGCAAAATCCCTGACAAAAGAAGCCTTCCCCCATGATTTCTGGAGGATGAAAACGGTACGTTCTATGCAGTGTATGCTGCGCCAGGTAGGCGAGGGCTTCTCGCGCGGGATCTTTGCAGGAGATCGTCGGTGGTCATAAGCGTCCACGACGCCCCGTGCTACGCCCGTTTGCCCTCCGCGACATTGCACCCAATTGCTCCCTCTTGGAAGCAGGCATGCACGAGGGCCAAGCTTCGCCTCCGACGCGGCCGCAGCGGTGAGCCTCTCCTCGTCTTCTTCCGCCCGAATCTTACATTCTCCCGTTCCGTGCGGGTTATGTCATAGCTTCCGATTCGATGGCCATGGATCGTACAGGCAGACGCGCTGCGTCGAAGGGCTCACTAGCGTAAGTAGCTCACGTTTTGCTCACGTCTGCCACTGACACCAAATTGGCCCCAGGCAACGTTGGTACTCTTCGCGGATTGCAACGTGCGTAGGTGCCGTTATGCGATATCACAGCTGGGACTGACGCTGTCGCAGGGCGTATGGCGAACGGTGCACCTCGCACTCCGACTCCGACCGCCATCACCGGCAGAACAGAACCCCTGCTCTCCAGCTTCCCGCAACGTGCTTCTCGGGCTTCGCAACTCCCAGCGCTCGCGCGTGCTTATCTTTTTGACACTTTCCTGCGCGCCTCCGCCGTCAATTATCCACAGATCTATCACGCTGGGCGATGCGATTGCGACGCTCCCGGAGCGCGAGGCAGGCGATTGTGGACGGAAGTGAGTTCGCGCTCAGGTTTGCTGATAGGAATGCTTGTAGGGCTGTGGGAGGCGCAGTACTACGTGCTACTGGGACGGTACCTGACTATTCCTGAACTCTGCAGACTGACGCGAGTCGAAGCTGAACGCTATCAATGGTGGCTGCAAACAAGGCCCGCCGCGGACCGCCTTTCTCCTGTCTCCGGCGACACCGCTCATGGGGACCTCCTTTTCCCTGCTGCAGCTTGGTGAGTGCTTCCGCTATGCCGCGCGGCTCCCGCTTGTACTCCGGGGTGACGAGAATACTGACCGATGTCGAAGAGTGCTGCTACGGCGGACGTGTGCGTCGACCTCGTCTAGCCTGGAAGAGAGAGGTCGATTGCACACGGGCAACAGCCTTTCCCTGTCCGGCCGTGCAGATCAGCGTCCACATGTCTGACAGGCTCGTCCGGGTGCGCGTATGCGCGAAGGTTCGTCGTTCGACATTGCGCTAGAAGTTGCGCCGACGGGTCAGAACGTTCCGCTCGGCCTTCTCGCGAGGGCGGCCTCCGAGGGTCTCGCAAGCTATGGGCGGTCTGGGTGCGCCCTCTCTCGCACCCGCGCGCAGGGCCTGCTTAGTGCCGACACGCGAACGTTCGAGCTGCTCCAACCCCATTCTTGTTCAGGCACTGCTGATCAATGCTCTTTGGCTGTGCCCTTCAAGCCGCCCCTTCTGTTCTGCTGCCGACGTCACCTCGCTGGCCTCTGAGACTGTGCCGCGCGTACTTTCGGGCGAAACCGTGAGTGCAGTGACTATTTACTGCACTTTTACTCACCTTCGCCCCGTTCACGGTGCGTAGTAGAACGCGTCGGAGGAGCCAACACTCCCGCCGACGCTCCCACCCCGCTCCAGCCCCGCGCCCCCACCTCGGGGCCATACACAACGAGGACCCTGATCCCCCCACGCCAAATCGGTCGCGCGGCATCTCCGAGCGCGGCAGCAGCGGAACGGAACGCGCGAACGAGTGTCGATCCGGACTTGCGCCCGCGCAATACGACGACGCTGCTTCTCCGCCTCCTCCGGGGGCGTGATCCGCGTCCGCGTCCGTTTGCAGCGTCGATCAGCGCTCGGAGCACTCGTCCGGGCCCGGGATGGGGCTGCTTCTCCTGCGCGCCGCCCTGAGTGCCGCGCTTCTGCGCCCGCGCGGCGGGGGCCTTCTCGCGAGCTGGTCGGGGCTTCTTGTGCTTCGGCGGTCTGGGTCTGTGCATTCAGCTCAGGGTCTTGTACGCCCTCGACGATGAACGCATGGGCTCGGAGGCCTGGAACCGCGAGCTGTGCGCTGTTCCGTTTGTTCTCTTCAGAACGGTCGGTGCGGTGCGCCGCTGGAGTGAATTGGAGGGTGCGTGCGATGCGTTCCTGCGATGACGCATCTTGTGGGTGTGCGGTACGACGGGCGATGAGTCCAGAGCTTCCAAGTGAGGTGGCCAACTATAGCACCATTTCGCGCTTACGGATCAGGGACTGGCGCACAGAGTGTGAATGTATGCGTATTGTGTAGAGTCCTTCGTTGTTCAACCGTGATGTGGGATAGTCTGAGTCGTGCTGCCCTGCCGGAGTAATAATCGTATAGGTTGCGGAGCAGCAGTAGTAGTATTGCGCGACGATCAGACACCTACCACTGGCAGTATTTGCGACATACTGTACGCTCTGGCGAGAACGTCCGTAGAGCAAGAGCCTTGTATAGAAAATTGGCCGGCCTTCGTATCCATCGTACGTGTGACGTGGACTTCTAGCATGGATCTACCAAGGGATTGCCTCGCCGTTGTACCGCAGGTACTTCCCACTATCCGCAGAGGTCACGGTGGTGATGACCTTGAGTATCCCGGCGACGCTATCGCGCGGCTCGAGCTGCGCGCCCTCGCCGCCCATGTCTGGAAAAATACACATGAGAACGCAGGGCTTAACTGTATGGTAAACAAGAGAGCACGTACCGGTCTTAACCCATCCGGGGCACAACGTGATCGTTATGAGGTCGGGGCGTTCCAATTTCTGCTTGTAGGCCTGAACGTATAAAGACGAGATTGGTGATTAGAGGTGCTTCTGAAACATCGCGTTAGTGCGAAGCAGGGCGTACCAGCATGTTCAGAGCGGCCTTGCTCATCGCGTACGATCCGTATCGAGCGCCCACTTGGTCTGCGCTTGCGATGCTTCCGCCGGTGCTCGAGATGTGCAGGATCTTCTTTGCCTTACCCTTCTCTAGGAACGGCAAGGCCACTTGCGAGAGCAGGGCTGGGCCGATCGTGTTCGTCTTGAAGACGTCGAGGAGAGCCTCCGGATTGAGGGTGAACGGCGTGTCATAGACGGCCTGTGGTACACCCAAGCAAGAATAGCTGTTAGCGTTGCGTTGCGCGTATTGCGAGCATGGTCGCGCCTGGCACGTACGATGGCGGCGTTATTGATGAGGTAGTCCAGACCGGTCTCGCCAAGGATCTCCTGGAGGTCCTTCGCTGACGCACGGACGCTGTCGAAGTCGCTGACATCGAGCTTGATGACGTGCAGAGAGCCCTTCGCCGTGTTCTTCAGGTCGCTGAGGACGGCCGCTTTTTCTGGGGCACGGGTAGCCGCCACCACCAGGTTACTGGGAGAGGCGAGGAGCTGTCGCACAATCTCGAGGCCGATGCCGCGGTTCGCGCTGAAGATAAATGCGGGGCATAAGACCGAGCTCGTAATTGATTGGTACTGGGATGTGCGTACCCCGTTACGAGCCAAGTAGTGGAACGAGTAGTGGACATGGAAGGCGTTTCCTGAGATGTCGACTGGTAAGGGATGGATGGCTGTCCCGGTAGTTGGCCAGTTTTTATCCATCTTCTGTTAAAATGAACACTGGCAGGTCAATACCGACCGGAGAATAGCAAAGGAAATAGCATGCTCACCCTGCAGTTGATTACGTAGTCACTCGGTGCGCAGTGTGTCTCGTGTTGAGCCGGGACTGCGTAGGGCAACGAATCGCATCGGCAGCACACATACGAGTCTTCGAGAACGAGGGGCATTCAGGGTGCCCCTCGCATAGTCGGGTTCTACGAACTGAAAGTTGGCCGCCCAGTAAGCGACTGCATCCTCGAGGATCCCGATCGGAGAATCACTTAAAGATACAGTCTTCCTGGGGCTTGCCAGTGTTCTGAAGACGGAAATCGGCCAAGCACGCGACTATATGCAACGAAAAACGGCTACTCTAGTCACTTGGGATTTGTTCTGAAGCGCTGACACGGCGCAAGTACGTGTAGTTTGTGCGGGCTGCGCTAGTGAACCTAGGGTTCTCCGCCTGACACTCGTGGGTACCTGTAATGCGAGATAAGTCAGTTGGAGACGCGTCATGAATCGGTCTGTCAGGACTCGATACTTTCCCTCCTTCAGTTTTCCGTGAACAGTTCTCGACGCGCAGCGTAGCCAGTCACTAAGGTCAACCGAGTCAGTCGATATGAGCAGGAGGAACACCATATGAGGGATTGCTGGCGATGGCGTGCATGGTGCTGATGAGCGCATTGCCGGAGTAGGTAGACGACATCCGGTTACAGGATGGAAGGAGGATGAGCGTGCGGAGAGTGACGGATGCTTGAGTACCAGTGGTATACCCGGGCCATCCGCTAGCGGAATGCGCGGTAGACTCCGGCAAGACGGGCTCTTGGTTGAAGTCGTGCGCAACCAGAATATGGTTCATAACCGAACTTGACTGGTTTGAAATGCCAGGATATGTGCGAACAAGCATTGATAGTGAAATTAGCGACCGCTTTCGGCCTGGTCTGGGGAGTACTTCTGGAGAGCAACTGATTCAAAGTCTTATTTTTCGCTTGACGAAGGGCACGTACTGAGAGCTGTGGTGTTACGCGCCCGCTGTGGACCGACCGGCTATGACCTACTGTAAGCAACATGTAAGCTGATGTTCGAAGACGTCGACTGTCGACTGTCGACTACGCGCGAGTGCTAGGTCTCCGTAGAGTAGTAAAGGCGGCGGAGCAACGAGCGAGTGAGCGCCTACTCGCAAAATCATGATATTCAACGCTCGAGCTTAGCGCCAACGTCCAGCATAGGTTTGACTCCTACCACTGCCAGCAACATACCCAGTGTGTGATTCCAAGTTAACTCGTGCAGTCGGGTAAAACGGCTTAACATTCTTTGAACGATACTCTCTATAACATTCTGCAAGGTCGGCCTCCCAGGGAACGTAAATCCCCTGCGCCAGCGTGACACGTGGGCGCGGCATATCCAGCTAACTTCCAACGTCCACCGTTGTGAATCCGCGCATGCAAGGAACTCGGGAAAAGTGAGCGACTATACATCCGGAGCTCACCTTTGACGCGCTGATATATTGTTCCCCCTACCGAGGCCACGTACGAGGGCCGCCGCCACAGACTCATGTCAGCTTCGACGACTTCACGGCCTCTTGGCATGCAAAGTACCCATTATATTGAGCAGGACACGACGCTCCGGGGCTTCCTGGACTCAACAACGTCGAGCGTTCCTTCTATCTACTCGTGTTCCCCTGACATTATCTCCTCGATGTGTTCACGATTGCGAGCTACGTCGCAAGGACTCCAGACGCTCGCCGTCCTCGCTAGGACTTCCTATCTCTTCCACGACGCGGCCCTCGATATACTTTGGCATTCAATCAACTCCCTCGTCCCCCTCCTATACACACTCCCTTCCGACCTCTGCGCCATTAATAGGATAGTGAAGCATGGACGTACGTCGGTCGAGATCGTAAGAATGGTTATGCTAACGTTCCAAAAATCACTGCTGACTTGTGCTCCTGATACAGAACCTCGCTCGTGACGCAATTCCCGCGGACTTCCAACGCTTCAAGGCCTATGCTGCGCGTATCGTCGAGATACACGATGACACCGGATCATTGGGCCCGCTTGTCGACTCCTGCGTCTGGGACCAGCTCGAGTTGCATCGCACAGAGTACGACTTTCCCCGGTTGCGATCAGTTGCCTACGGCAATGCGACGTCGAGGAATACAGCGTATCGCTACCCTGTTTTTCTTGCAATCAGTCCGAGCTTGCGAAGCGTCGATATCGTCATTAGCGACCATTCCGTGCGCCGCATCAAGGAGAGCTACAAGACGCCAGCGGAGATCCACCGGCGAGTTGTCGAACAGCTCGTCGTCGCACCGAATCTCACCACGCTCCTCATCAAGGTGGATGGCTTCACAGATCGCTACTGCGCGACCCTGCGCGAACTTTCTCTCCCACTAGCCACTGCAATAATCGCAGGATCCACCTCCCTGACTAGAATCTCTGTGCCAGACATTCCACTCCTTTCTTCTGCGTTTGCGCGCCTTGCCTCCATTCCCTCCCTCATCTCGGTCGACATATATCTGTTGTCAGAGGACTACTCTTGGGATTTTGGCGACCACAACGGGCTGTCCGCAACGTCGTTCGCGCTCGTCGAGGATCTCACTGTGCGATCCGATTCCTTCGACTTGTGCATCACGCTCATGCGCACCTTCCCTTTCGGAGCCCTCAAAACCATCCGCATGGCAACCGAGGATATAGTGCAGCCGCAACTCTTCCGCACGTTCGCCGAGACGCTTGCCACGCATCCACACGTACAAGTCAGCGCCATTGACCTCGAGCTGGGACGCCTGATGAACGAACCTCTCGCCGAAGCGGTCCCCGTATACCTCGGCGCAGACCTCGCACCCCTCTTGGCACTTCCAGCCCTTGCATCCCTCGCCGTGGACGGGCACTGCCATGTCCTACTCGACGACGACGCGCTCGACGCCGTTTCTCGCGCGTGGCCGCTGATCACCCAGCTCATTCTGCAGCCGGCTCGCCGCTCGAAAAACGCACAGATCGCGCAGGGACACAACCGCCACGTCGCGCGCGGCACGCTCTTCGGCCTGCTAGCCTTTGCAGAACGCTGCCACAACCTCCAGGAGCTCGGCCTCGAACTGGACTTTGTCACGCAGCCCTCCGAAGCGCGACTGCGACGCGCACACGCGCGGGTCTCCAGACAGGCTCTCCCGTGTCCGCTCAAGACACTGATCGTCGGCTGGTCGCCGCTAGCGACAAATGGGGAGCTTACGTGGACGCTCGCGTCCGCGCTCTCGGCGTGGTTCCCGCGCCTGGAGGAGATCTTGGACTCGTATCGGGTGCGGGTGATCAGCGAGGAGCAGTGGCCGGCGGTGCGTGCCACCATACGCATCAATCTCTATCGCCCGCCGGAGGCCCACCAGGCCATTCATATGCGGTGGCAGTCGGTCGAGACGCTCGTTCCGATTCTCGCGCGCGTGCGTGCGGAGGAGCGCAAGTGGAGGGCGGCCCAGGTTGCGGTTCGCGCGGAGCGTGGTGGGACGAAGCTCGACGTCGGGTCGTTTGCTGGAAGGATGGATTGATCTTCATAATACTCTGGTCAGTTGGCGAGTCTTCGCTCGCGCTGTGATGTGTTTCCGTCGGCGATGTCTGATAATACAATATACAGGTTATAGTGTGCTAGACGTCGGCGAACGTCTGTAGCGATCGAAAACAATTCTGATTTCCGCTTGGCTCTCCACGCTCCTGCTCGGAGCTACGTACTCTCCGTACTCTGTGCTTCAGTTTGCAACTTCGTGGGCAAGAGGTCGCAACACGTACGCAACGCTGTGCAAGAGCACAAGGGTCAGTGTGTCGGAGTGCCAGTCATCGCTGATCGAGCATGGTGTCCCGATACGTTGACTGATTCGTTTTTCGACTGAGCCATTCGGACCTGTGACTCTGGCATCCATAGCTGAATATATTCCTTCTCGACGACGGCGAGGCTCTGCCAGGTAGTACCCCTGACTTCGCCTGGCCGAGCGAAGGAGGCACATACTCACATTTGTCACAAGACGCAGACGAAACCGGGGCCATTCCTCACGTCATGACTGGGGAGCCCAGAATCTCTCATCGCGACTCCTCTCACAGTCAGGAAGATACACGGGCCACCATCCTCAATCTCTGTCTCCTCGTATGTCACAAATTCTCGGCTTCTGTTCGCTCATTAACCTGGCGTCCTCTCATGCTGCAACGAGGCCCATGAAGAACTTTCACACACCGCCATTCACTTCCGAGTCGTGATACTCTTGTACAATCTGCCGTCGGCCTGTCTCTGGGTGACCGCCTTTTCGACGCACGAGTTAGTACTGGGTCGTTCCTCGCAGGTCCTCCGGTGTTATACTGAACTCTGACCGCATTGACAGAGCGCACGTAGCCGGCGTGCTGGAGAGAGCAGCCTGGCCAGCGAGTCGCAGAGCGCTGCGACATTGAGTCGAGGGCTGTATAGGGTTGCTGAGGGCACGAGCCTCCACATAGACGCTCACAGACAGTACCTTGTTCCTGTGTGAGTATCTCCGTCACCATCGTTTGCTGCTCAACCACCGCTCCCGCGCAAGCTTCTGACTCACTGTTGTGCTACTAGACCCTTGAAAGAGCCGTGCTGTGTCGACAGGGCCTTTGCTCCTGTTTTGATTATCTTCGTGAACCTACAGTGCTGACGGACGTTGTACTACGTTCCTGCCGACCTACGTCCGCTTCGAACCTGGCGTGTACCATGCCTGCCTCCTTGGTGTTCTGAGTTGTGATGCTCTACGACGAGCGTCAAGCGTGTGTCTTGTGCTATTTGTAGACTTGGCGCGGGGGCATGGAATGTCTCGCAGGCTGGGGTGAGTGTATTTGTCTGTTTGTTTGTCTACTCTTGTTTTCTTGCTGTCTCCACTCAACCTGAAGGCGTTGCAGACTGTATCGCATTGGGACGACAACGTAGCTCAGGAAACACACTCGAGATGGATGACTACGATATATGCGCAGGGCGCGAAGGAGAGCTCTCAAGACCTCTTCTCTCGATTCCCTCAACTCGGCTCATTCGTCGTCGTCTCAACTCTGCATCCTCTCTCATCGGATAATATCTATAATATGGCATTTAATCACACTGCTCCTAACATGTTGGCTCGATTCCAGGGGAACGGGCCGGCGAGGGACTCCCTTGACTGTCTTGTTGAGGACATTCTGCTCGAGATCATGAGTTACCTCGACATCATTGATATCATCCGTTTGCGGCAGGTCGGTGTATGTTTGCCCTACCTAGTCCTCGCTGACCCCGATATAAGGTCAGCAAGCTGTACTACGAGCTCACTCATAATGGCGCTCTCTGGAAGAACATTCTCCGAACCACCAACATCGCTCTCCCGCCCGTACCTCCGACGTCTCGTCACACTCCAGAGAGGATGATTGCCCTCGAAGCAGAGAGAATACTATGCCGAGCACTGTCTCTTCAGAGCAACTGGGAGCGAAAATATCCTCGATGCATCCGCGCTTGGAGCTTCGACGCCTACTATCGCGTCCTGGAGATGGTGTTCCTTCCTGGTGGGCGGTATCTCATCGCATCGGTGTCCGACGGTCATGACCAAAGGTACGCGCTGATGGTTTACGCTATCGACACCTTCGGACGTTCGAGACCGATTGTCAAGACGGATACGACGACGAAGGTGTACGGGATCCGCGCCAAGTACGTTACCATCAAGGGCCAGAAAAGCATCGCTATTGCTTATCTGCGAAGGGACTATCACCACAAAACCGATAAACGGAAGGCGTCAGTCCTCCGCTTGTTTCTATGTTGTGTAGACCTGACTGAGAGAGTCTGCGCAGTGCAAAGGGCTACCTTCCTAGCGCCTCCCAGTACAGCACCTACCACACGATCGACCCAGAGGTCAAGTTTAGGCACGAATGCGTCGTCGTGCATGCTCGCCTCTCTGTGCTCGAAGCACTTTCAGACATCTCCGCCGACGTCGGGACCGCTCGGTTCCTCGAGGAGGCAAGGACGCTTTCGCCGCCCTTTGAGGACCTCGTCCGGGTCACATCAAGCCCTCAGCACCCCCTAATGTGCCCCGATATCGAAGAGATATTTGACTCCGCATACTTGGCTGTGGCCAAGTATCCGAACGACATCATCTTCAAGCGACTTGAGGGCGGGCCGGCTGGCACGTTAACGTGCTTGCCGGTGCCAGCCTATGCTCAGTGGGTGAGTCTCAGCATTACAATCGCTCTCTCTACGATCAAGTGACCAAACCATGTCTCCTCCCAGAACCACACCATCAAAGCTATGCGACTGATTCCTCAAGAGGGCGCTGCCTTTGTCGTCCGCGAGGTCGCGGTCCCCGAAACGCCTCTGCAGCGCTGCCCGGTGTACGTGTTCGAGATGTACACCATCATCCCTGGGGAGCCGACCCGTATCACCTGCGCTCACCACGCAGACAGATACGTCGCCAGCAGGCACCTCGGTCTCCTCAGCCACGTCTATATTGCCGACCCACACGTCCCGCCGCGCCATGACGAATCGATTCTCGCTAGGCTCCGAGCGCGCTGCGACCCCATGAACCCGCCGCCGCCTCCCCCGATCTCGGTGTACGCCCGCCGCGCTGGCCAGGAGGGCACAGTCCTCGCGCGGTTCTTCCCGCAGCGCTTCGTTGTCGGACAACCGCTGCCTCCGAATCCCGCAGCCAACGCTCGCCGCCGCCGCCGCCGCCGGCCGCCGCCGTTCGTGGCGTTTGCATATCCGCTGACAGAGAACGACCTAGACGACAGGGACGCGATGCCAGACGAGAGGGTGCGTGTCCTGCCCGGGGTTGCCCGGCCGCTGATGGTGTACACGCCCTGGGACGACATCTCGGACGACCCGCCCATCCTGGACATCTGCCCGTGGATCGACCCCGCCGCGGGCGAGACTGGCGTGCCGGATGCGCGGGGCGTCATCCGGCCGTCCACGGCGGACTCCAAGCATCGAAAGGCGGTATTCATGGAATCGCCGTGGGCGGGACTGCGCGCGACGACGTTTGCGTGGGACGAGACTATCGGGCGGCTCGTTGTTGCCGAAGCTGGCAGCGACGAGCTGCGCGTGTACGACTTTGCGTATGCACCGAGGCAGGGTGAGTGTTCCTGCGTACACGACCGCAACTGGAGAGCTCACAACGAAGGCGCGATGTTAGATGCGCAAGGGCAGCGGCTCCCCAAGCCTCTTCCCGCGATTCCCAAGCCGGACGCATTCGAGCAGATAGGAGCAGGGCTCCTAGGATTGGCAATGTGAACGAGCACATTGCCAACCCATTCTCGCTGAGTGATAGAGGGCTTGTTCTCCAACTGCCTGATACATGTGCACTGGTCCGAGTCCGTCCGCTGGTCAGCGTATGCGCTGCTGCTCCGGCTGAAGTTCTCACCCCGCAGCGTACCTGCGCCTGAGACGACGAATGTGATGCCTCCGTACTCGTTGACCTGGAATGTCAAGATACTGTACCCACCTGAATAATATAATCCGTACCTATTCAGCTTTGCAGCAGCAAGAGTAGTTCTGCTCCACGGCATTCCATTGCGAGAGTCCACTGTGTGGGTTCCTCGCGAATATAGGTCTTCAGTATAGGCGATCGGGCTCGTGTTCGCGACCACTGTTCACGGAGGATGCACAGAGCATCCGACCACGATGAGCTCATGTCAACGCCTATCTCAAGCACAAAAACTTCGATCCGCTGTGCTACAGGTACTACGCACACATGTCATATACTACTCGTAGTAGTTGACCCTTCTTCGAAGCGATAGCACTGCTCTTGATTAGCGGAAAGCATCGTATCCGCAATATCAGGATCGCGCACGCACCTCCCAAGCCCTTAGAGCCTCAGCACTGGCCACACAACCACGCATTCCCGTTAGCCATGGGAAACTCCACGTTGAGGTCGAGCATGGCACCCCGATCGCTCGGCTCCGGAAAGCGCATCCCGTCCGAGAACGCCGCCCTCGTCGTGCCTCTCGGCGTCGCCAAGACCACGGCCGGCGGGGGCTCAGAGAGAGTGCAATACGTCGGCGGTCGCGCCTCCTTTGCAGGGCCATGCGCAGAACATTCGTACGCCTTCGGGCGCGCCGCGTCCCGGCCATCCGACTCGACGGGCCAGTGGTGGCAGAAGCACGGCGAGCCTGAGGTATGCGATACGACTGTGACGACCGAGAGTCGCCGTATGCCATCGCGCGAATCTAGGTTCAGAATCCAGCGATGTCAATGAGGATAGGGCCTGTGTGCGAACGTGATCCCGGTGCGCACCACTGGCATGCTCTGGCTCCTCTTCGTTTTCACCAGGTGCGTGGCGCCGACTGCTATAGCCTGTTCCCCCGCGGAATCGGCGATGCAAAACGTATGCGCAGAAGGTGACGGTAATGAGGATTCCCGCCACGGCGACCGCTCCTCGCAAAACCTCAGACACCAGGCGAGCTGATGCAGGACCAGACGTTTCCTGCACATCCTCGCCAGGCCCGATGGAGGACGTTTGATGGGCATGAGATGCCGAAGTCGTGAAAGCACGCGTCGACTTGAGGTGATGCAGGGTAGATGTGAAGGGGAAGAGAGCGCTGGGATCGGGGAAAGGCGGTTCAGCACGGTGGGGAGAAGGCGACATTGTCGGGTGTGGTGATCAGGGGCGCACTGCTACTCTTGCATCGCTCGTGCGTCGCTTTTATCCTGCGGGAACCCGTGTGCGTCAGCTAAAGAATTTGTAGTGGGTTGTGCAGAGAACGCGATATCCAGACCTGCGTTCAGTAGCTTCACGTGTCGGGAGCGTCTGAGGATATCCGGATATCGAGACGTCATCCTGATAGATCTCACCTCGGCTCGCGCGATGTGGCACAAATAGAACTCCCAAGCCCGAACCAAGTACGCGATCTAAGCTCCTCCCGCCAAGTCATGTCAACAGACCGAGTACAACTGCCGGGCATATTCAGCGTTTGTGCGAGCGGGTAGTGAGGCCATACGAGGCGATGATTTTCAGAGGCTTTGTACAGTACTTACAACGATTGCGGAGAGGTAAGAAATACAAGTAAAATGTCCAAGGAATGCGCACGATAGGGCGAGCGATGCGGAGCACATTGGGTAGTCGCACTGCGACGAAGTCCGAAAACGGCGCGGGAATATCTCGTAAGGGTGCCGCTAGCGTCGATTGACTACGGGGGAAATCTAACAGCAATAGAGTCAGGTCCTGTGTCAGAGATGCAGTGATGCGAAGACGTACTTCACAGGAAGGCCCTAACAAAGAAGCTAAGGCTTGAGCGGATATCCGGGGATTTCGCGATGACGTCAATAAGCGATTCCTTGTAGAGGGAACTCGGCACTGAGGTCGACTGGCGTATACGTGGATCTTCGCGCGCTTTGTACGACGGTGGAGACTCGCTTTGGTCTTGCCGCGGGAGGGAGCGGGAGCGGTGCATCGGTACAGTACGTCGGGGGGCGCACGTCGTCATGAAGGAACCACGAGGTCGGAATCTTGCGCTCGTGTATACTCGGACAGTTATAGTCGTACGGTATGACGGGGGAGGGACTGGACGAGATAGTGCTGCTCTCTTCGCATCCAAATGAGCCACGACACACGATAGCCGTCAAACAATGCTAGAAGACTCACCAGACTTGGACCGCCGATGCAGCACGGCCGCTCGCATCCGGTGATATCGCCAAAACACGAAGACAACTACTGCGACGATACCGAGGCCTACCGCGGCCGCGCCGATTGCTGCCAAGGACTTGACAACGGTAGACGATTTTTCGATGCCGGCCATAGTGACTTCGGCCATGGGGCAGTCCATTGAAGGCGGTTGGGTAGAGGTAGCGAGGACGTCGCGAGACATCATATAGGGAACTGCAGTTTCGCTGAAGGTGGGTTGTGGAGGAGGAGCTGGTTGGGTAAGAGTCACGACTACGGTCAGGATAATGTGTTCTGGATGGTGAGGAATATCCGCATCCCTGCGGTCGAGGGATGTTGGACGAGCATTGGGAACAGCAGAAGACGCTGTGGAGGGGATGCAACTGCGTGTAGCCCTGGGGGGTGGCATCGTGGGTTGAAGATGTTGCAGAGCATCCTTGGCCACCTTTTATCTGGAAATCGGGCGACGCAGCTAATACGACTATCGGGGCTGGCATCCTACCTGTCTGGCAGCAGAAGCAGTGGGCCGTGAGTGGATCATGTCCGGTTGTCCTCGTTAAGTAAGGGCAGCTCACCTAGTCGTCGTGGTAGTGGGCCTCACCTGTGATCCAAGTACGTACCTCAGGCACACGAGGATCCTTGTGTTCGGAATACGCAGAGACACGGCGCACATTGTGGAGATAGACGAACCAGTCTCAGTTCTAGGGTTTTTCAAGGCCCACCCATTGTTCGCATGCGACATGGAGGCGGCCGCCAGCTGAGTGAGTTGAGCGAGTAGGACGACATGGGGGTTCCAGCTCAAGTCGCTGCTCACTCCGAGCTTACTCCGCGTACAAGTTCGAGGGCGCTTATCTGCCTCGCACGGCCGCGGCCGCCTGCCACGCGGGGAGCAAAGCTTTGAGATGCCAACGGCCACTCATCCGCGCAATTCGTCCGCAGTTACTTCACTCTGTCTATCGCGTCTGCAGATCATTGTGGAATTTGAAGAAAAGCCTCTCCGCGCTATACCCGGCAGAGTCGGTGTTAGCGCTGTTAGGGCTGGCGCTGACTCCGGTGGTAGCACATAGCTCAACAACAGGCGTCTCAGCGGATCAAAATATAACTCACTCACTCACTCACTCAACAACAGGCGTCTCACATGTTTGTCACTCTACTCACTCTGATCAGAGATGTCCTGTTGAGATTCCAAGCTAACGCCCATACTTTCCAGGCTACGCGCAGCTAGATGGCTGGATCGTGGCACAGGTTCATGCCAGCCTGGCACCGCGGCTTACCAAGGCGGCGAAACGAGTCTTCAATCAGCGATACGACCGGGATACCTCGCAGTGTCAAGAGCAGCAGTCCGTCCCGAGTGCTGGGCCTATTGCCAGTCCAGCATATAAGCTCACCTACGACGGTCGAAGACGAGCCCATACCGACACATTCACCGCTTGAGCGCACCCCCCGTACCGCAGAGCAATGTCCACGATCGCACGTCGCACTACTTGGCTCGTCACTGGGTACGCGTGGCATTCTTCGCAAGCACTTTGCGTAACTAACCACGTTCTCCAGCGCTTCGCGCGGTATCGGCCTCGAGCTCGTCAGACAACTCCTTGAATCCCCGAGTCACCTCGTCGTCGCCGCGTGCCGTAACCCCAAGACTGCGTCGGCATTGAACAGTCTCAATGCCAGCGCGAAGGGGTCTCTGCACACACTGAAGCTGGACGTCAGCGACTTCGACGGTGTACGGGCTTCCGTACAGGATTTAGAGCCCATCCTGGAGGGAGCAGGCCTGGATTATCTCATTAATAATGCCGCTATCGTACGTGCCTCCACGCTCGACGTAGCCCATCCCAACCTATTCGCTGACCACCGGCTTGGGGCCCTGAATGTAGGCGGTAGGCGGCATGGCCTTTGCGTTGAACCCAGACGTCGTGATGCAGACATTCCGCACGAACGTCGTTGGCCCGGCTCTTGTCTCCCAAGTGTATCTGCCATTCCTCGAGAAGGGAGAGAGGAAGACGATCGTCAACATTTCGAGCTCCGGTGGCAGTCTCGCAATCGCCCCTCAAGTTCCGGTCACGCGAAACACGTCGTACGCCATGAGTAAGACGGCTTTGAACATGCTGGTACGTACTGCACCAGGTGGTCCAAGCGTAGAGCGTGTCCGTAACTAACGGACGGTGTCATGCCCTGCTTGTGATGATTGCAGACCTACAAGCAGAAGCTCGAGAGGCCGGACATCATATCGATTACGATGTGCCCGGGTTGGACGAAGACAGGTAAAGTCATCCCGTCGTCACTATACACACGCACTCTGACAACATCGTATCTCAGATATGGGCGGGGAGAATGCAATGCTCGAGCCGAAGGAGAGCGTCGCTGGCATCCTGCAAGTCGTCTCTTCGGTTACGCCAGCGGACAGTGGCCGATTCCTGCGCTACAACGGCGAGGAAGTTCCATGGTAGACATCATCAGGATTGATCGAGGTTGAGCTTGCGTGGGCGTACTCACCCGCAAGTTCTGAGGTACTCTTCGGGCTGAATTGCATTGTTCCAACGTTCGCCAACTTACACGAAAAGTCCCCTTCCACGGACCCCGCCTGACAGCGGGGGGACCCGTCGAATTTGCGATACGCGTGCGGTGTCTGCAAAGAACGTTGACTAACAATCGCGACTCGGAGGGCTCTCCCGCCAGCCTGTATCGCTGCTCAGCGTTCGAGCCGCTGCTATAAAGCGACGACGGAATGGAGTGCGTAGACAGACTGCTATCATTACCTTCCTCGCCAACTACTGTACGAGTCCCAATGACGTCCCTCGCAAGCACTCCGACGACCTGGCTCGTTACTGGGTACGTTCTTCCCACCCATCACGATTCACTCCGTCGCACTCACTCCGTCCGCCAGGGCCTCACGCGGTATCGGACTCGAGTTCGTGCGCCAGCTCCTCGCGTCGCCCGGCAACCTCGTCATCGCCGCGTGCCGCAACCCCTCCGGCGCGGGCGGGCTCGCTGCGCTGAGGGACAGCGCCGACACGAAGGGCACCCTGCGCACCCTCACGCTCGACGTCGACGACTTCGACGGGGTCCGCGCGGCGGGCGCGGCCGTCGCGGAGATCCTCGGGGACAGCGGCCTCGACTACCTCGTCAACAACGCGGGCATCGTGAGTGCGCCCATCCGACCCCGTCGCCCCAGAAGTGCTAACTCCTACTGCTCCCTCTGCCGCCCGTGTCTATCCTCGCTCGCTCCCTCGTGCCACCTGGCTTCGCGCGCGCATAGATGGAGACTGACACCGCATTCACGCTCGACCCGGAGCGGCTCCTCCAAGTGGTGCGCACGAACGCGGCCGGGCCCGCGCTCGTGTCGCAGGTCTGCCTGCCGTTCCTCGAGAAGGGTCGCCGCAAGACGATCCTCTACGTGTCGAGCACCGCGGGCAGCATCGGCTCGGTCGAGCGGATCGGCGCGCGCGTCGCTTCGTACGCGATCAGCAAGGCCGCGTTAAACATGCTGGTGCGTCCCTCGTTCTTGCGTCGGACTTGGGGCGTGGCAAACGCTCATGCGTGGGGATGTAGGCGGTCAAGCAGAAGACCGAGAAGCCGGAGCTCATCGTGATTACGACCTGCCCTGGTTGGGTGAAGACAGGTCAGTCATGCATGCTCAGCGGAAAACCGAGATCGTACTTACGCTCAGGGCTAGACATGGGCGGAACCGAGGCTCCGCTCGAGGCGGACGGGAGTGTCGCGGACATCCTGGAGATTGTCACATCTGCGAAGCCGGAGGACAGCGGGAAATTTCTTCGCTACAACGGCGACTCGATTCCGTGGTAGATGGCGCGTTGACGAGAGGGCAGCGCAGAGGACGGTCAACCTTGTATCAAGCTCACGGTAACATAACACATCCAAGCCAAGGGATTCAGCACTCAATCTGCTCCGGATAACCTCTTGGACGGTTTGAGGTGTGTATCTTATTACCAATCGAAGGCGTCACGGGTGACGTGCGAGAGATGTATGGATGCGAGCTGAGGGCGTAGGTGTACCGACTGTGAGGCCTTTCGGGGTGAATGTGGATAACAGATCCGTCGTAAGAGAAGCGGCTATGAGAGTCGCTTCCAGCTGACGGTGACGACAACACCTTGAACTTGTTGACATACCTGACGGGGCTATGCGTACTCGGAGGCTCTCCTAGCGTACGAGCATGGTAAGTGGTGACTCTATGTGTCGTGACGCGTGTAGAAACTGTGGTATGAAACATCTGTTGTACCTCGAAGCAGAACCGTGACGCACTCATACCGGGCGTGCGGCTTAAACACTGCGTGCGTATACACGAATACGTCAGGACTCGTCTCATAGAGGTTGTATAGTATGGCTTAACAAGGAATACTGTAGTCCTAGCGATGGTAGATGCGAAGTTGTAACGGCGGCGGTCGCGTTCCGAGCGCCCACAAACACACACCGTCAGATCCAGCACTGCAAAGGTTTGCCGCGCGGGACGCCAGGTACCCATCTGCAAGGAAGCACCGTGGTGAGCGTGTCAACGATGGAGGCTTACCATAGCTGGCTATAACTGAACGTCCCGTGCGCCCAAGGTACACCGGTAGCGCGCTGCGCGGACTCATTCATGCCCTCGGCAACCAAGATCTTCCATCCCTCGTCTTCTCCAATCGCGCTCAAGGTCGTCCTCTGCACACCTTCTTCGTCTGGGGTCCGCCGTATCTCCCAAGACCTCATCGGGTAAGGCGGGGCGTAGACGCCGATCCATCGAAGCGTCGGAGAGGCTTCAGCGAGTGCTGTAGCGGTGGAGATACCTAGATCGCCTTGTATATCGGATATATAGCCGTCGTGCGACTCGCCCTGCTCGCGAGAGGTAGCGTCTGAGGTGTCTCCGCGGTGCTTGACGAGCAGGTGCGAGAGTGAGGCTCGGCGGAGATGCTCGCTTAGGGTAGCCTGTTTACATCGAACGAAGGTCAGTGATCGCATTCGACCCTTCAGCACAGGGGCGACACTCACAAGCATCTGTCTATGTATATCCCAGTAATAGTGCTCCTGACAAAAGCATGGAGTCTCGAGGGTGAGCACACACCGAGCCAAACGAGGCGACGCATGCAAGAGGTCGAACTCGCTGTATACCTGCCCGAAATTCTGCATCAAGAATGATGAGGTACCGGCGAGGACTTCATAATCCAGGAATTCAGGGTTGGCATCGGTCACGATAGTCCGCAGCATGTCGAAAGTGCTTGCGGACGATTCGTACTCCCTGAATAGCAGGAACAGGTGGGGGACGTGGCGGGGCACAGCGAGAAGGTACCCGGTCGTCGGGTGGTTGGCGCTGAAGGAGAGAAGGTCCGGCCACGCATCTGGGTGTTGCGCCCATTGATCCCGGTAGGTATCGCGCCAGCCTTTGAGTCCGAGACTCGGGGCGTTATACACGTCGGCCTCTGCATCGAGGTCGATGGGCGGATAGTCGACGAGAGTTAGATGCTGGAGGCTGGGGAACGCCGGTTTGAGATTGAGCATCCTCGAAGCCGGTATGGGGTGGCAAATGGTGAGGCGCTGCACGCATGGGAAGACGGTACCGGGCGGGATAGACCAGTTCCTGAGATAAGGCAGGTTGAGTTCGACCAGAGTGCGAGCGGGGAGCAACTCGAAGTGCTTGAACTCTGTAGCCCTCGGCGGATCGGTGCACTCGGAGCCGTACTGTGTGAATACACGCAGGGGTGGATGTAGCAACTGGCGCCAGTGGCTCGAGAAGTCCACATTGAAGCAATCCCGAGGCATTGCAATGCACAGCTCCTCCAGGGAGGACAGCGTGGAAATCACCTGTGCGAAAGACCATTCGTAATCGCCATGCTGCATGAGATGGATGTTTTTGTACAGCCGGACACGTTTGAGGTTCCGACATAGGGCAAGCGCGCGCATGATGGTATTGTGTTGGAGATGCAAGCCCCGGTCGCCTAGGTCTGCTGAGATGTTGATTTCTTCGACGTAGGGCCATCGGGGACAGGAAGACTTCCATCGCAGGAAAGCAATGAATGAAAGCAATTGGACGAGTGTTCGGATGGGCTTGCCGGAGCGTCTACATAGTGGGACCATGGCCACTTCGGAAAAGTGGCGGCAGGTGGCCATCAAGGATGCCAGGGCGGAGTTGGGGAGGAGCTTCATTATCTCGTGCTGAACGTCCAGGTTCAAGTTGACGACGTGAAGACAGCGCGGCGTAAAAGTCTCGCGTACGGCCTATCAATGCCATCCAGTCAGTATCCCAGCGTACAAGGGAGCACTGATGATGTATATACCAATGACGTCGTAGCTTCTCTGCGACATGGATGGGTCTTCGGGGAGTGTGGGGGAGAGGTGACGCGAAGTTCTGGTTGGTTCTCAACAGCGGCTGTATCCGCCTGTATCGCGGCTGCGACACCGCTGGTATTTTCGTGGTGGATCTGACAGAAGGCAAAGTCAGTACATACGCACGAGAGGAGGCGAGAAGTTGGCAAGGCTGACCGGGGCATAGACAGCTCGCTTCTTGAGAGGAGGGCCTACATCGCCTACATCATTCCCAACTTCCACAACTGCTTGCAGGCATTCCTGTGAGATGGTAACGTTCTTCGTAGAAGGTGTCGATGGGGTAGGGGACTCGGACTTCGAGACAGGAGTCGGCGGTACAACCGACACTGTATCTAGCGATTCGTCGGTGGCGTGCATCCTGACAGCTGTAGGCAAGAAACAGTTGAGGAGAAGTTCGACGGCTTGAGGCTCAACTGTCGCAGTTTTATACCGAGTTCAGCCACGCTAGCTTAGCCACATGCTGGATGCGTAAAACAATAGATTCGCGAGTCGGGCCATGCTGCCTGAGCGCCCGACATTAATGTCATTGTACTCATTGTATAGACTGCGTCAAGCCATGTCAGCGCACCCATGTGTCAATTATCAAACGCCGCAATTGCGGGTGTCCATACCTCCTAAGTCCTAGTGCCAGGAGGCTACCGCTAGCCAGGCGTTGGCAGGAGGACGAAGCCAAGCGCCAAACGGTCGCTGACGATTAGCGCGCGATCGCTGGTGTGACTGAACCAGGTAGATAAGATTAGATCAAGCAAGATCGAGCTTTCGATTTTGTCAGCGGAGCCGACTCGCAGCTCACTCATCGTCCTCCATCTCCCCGCCGTCACCCATCTCCCTCTCCGCGATTCTCTGTTCGCCGCGCAAGTGCGAGAACACCCTTACACGACGTACACTCAGTGCGCAACCAACGCGCTTCACGTAACAATGGAGTTTGTGCCCGCACCAGCCGTCCATCGCGTCCTCTGCGCCGATTGCGGTACGCCGATCGTACCCAACTCCGCCAATCTTTGCGTCGCATGTCTGAGAAATACGGTGGACATCACGGAGGGAATCCCCAAGCAAGGTATGTGTTGTGTGTTTACGTGGATTCGCTCTAGAACGGCGCCAAAGACAGGACACCGGAGGAGCGGCTCTCCGGGTCATGCCATCTTTCGCGTATTCGGAGACCCCTGGCAATGCTCACAAATGGTGTTCGCGACAACAGAGCTGGATTTTTTCTCCCCGGGCCACATACTGTGGCTCCGGAGCGGGTCTCACCCGCGCAATACACTCGGAGAGCTGCCGGGGGATCCCTTGTTTATGGTCCGGACATCTGATCGCTCACTGTTGGAATTCACCAGCTTCTGTATCATACTGCCGCAATTGCGAACGCTTCCTATCTCCTCCCACTACGTGGACCATCGCCCAGCCCGAGTCTCAAGAGCTCCTCGCCATTTGTCTGAAAAAGCTAAAGGGCCTCAACAAGGTCCGGCTAACGGAGGCACACTTTATCTGGACCGAACCCCACTCCAAACGCCTCCGCGTCTCGCTCACCATACAGAAAGAGGTCCTCACTTCGACAATTCTCGAGCAGGTGTTCGAGATCGAGTATCTGGTACAGTATGGTCAGTGCCCCGACTGCACGAAACTCGCGGCGAAAAACACCTGGAAGGCGCTCGTCCAGGTCCGGCAGAAGGTTCCGCATAAGCGGACCTTCCTGTTCCTCGAACAGCTCATCTTGAAGCACGGCGCACAAAAAGACACGATCTCTGTGAAGGAGGTGCGGGACGGCCTCGACTTCTTCTACAGCCAACGGAGTCACGCGCAGAAGATGGTCGAGTTCCTGAACGGCGTTGTTCCGGTGAGGTACGTGCAATGCGCGTCTCAAAACTATCGCATCGTTAACCGCAGTTTGTAGGTCAAAAGCATCGGAGCAGCTGCTCTCGACAGACACGCACACGAACACCGCCAACTTCAAGTATACTTACTCTGTCGAGATCATTCCCGTCTGCAAAGACGACCTCGTTTGCATACCCCCAAAACTCGCCCGGCAACAGAGCAATATCTCGCCCCTCACAATCTGCGTGCGCGTCGGCAACTCCCTCCACCTCCTTGACCCCTCCACGCTCCAAGTATGCGAAATCACCGCACCCATTTACTGGCGCACACCCTTCGAGGCCCTCGCGAGCGTCACGGACCTCGTTGAGTTTACCGTCCTCGACGTTGAGCCCTCTGGCCAAACACGCGGCAAGTGGGTGCTCGCGGACGCACAGGTTGCGCTCTCGGGCGCGTTCCGTTCGCACGGGGCAGGCGAAGACGGGATGGATTTCGACTCCGCCATGGCCGAGCAGATCTTCCACACGCGCACACACCTCGGCGGGATCCTACAGCCGGGCGACACCGCGATGGGCTACTTCCTGACGAACGCGAACTTCAACTCGGACGACTTCGCGGCGCTGCCGTCGCACCGCGTGCCGGACATCATCCTCGTGAAGAAGGCGTACCCGAACCGCCGCAAGAAGAACAAGCCGCGCGCGTGGCGCCTGCGCAGCATCGCAAAGGAGGCGGGCGAGGAGGGCGAGACGAGCGGCGCGCGCGGCGTCGTCGGCCGCATGGGCGGGCGCGACCAGAAGAAGGTTGAGGAGGACTACGAGATCTTCTTGCGCGAGCTGGAGGAGGACGAGGAGATGCGCGGGGCGGTCAACCTGTACCGCGCGAAGAACGACATGCCGGGCGCGGGCTCGGGCATGGCTGGTGGCAAGACGAGGAAGAAGGCGCAGCACGCGATGGACGTGGACGAGGTCGCGATGGAGCAGGATGCCGCGCCTGCCGCGCCGGATGGTGAACCGGAAGAGGAGGAGGAGCCCGACTTCCCGGACGTGAAGCTGGACGAGCTTCTCGAGGATTTCGACGAGATGACGCTGGAGGAGTCATAAGCGGGGCAGTTCTAGAGAAGTTGTACGTCGTTGTATCATCGCTCATGCTAGAGGGCTGTATTCCACGATATCGATACATGTTGTTCTAAGCTTCTTCGCGTGCAAAGGTGCAAAGATATTCTCTTGGTGCCTGAGTCCCGCTTACCACGGGATCTCTCCTCCGTCGTACCTGAAGAACTTCCCGGTGTCCTTCGGGCTGAGAGAGGTGACGACCTTGAGCATATTTGCCACACTGAACTCTGGCTCCAGCACCGCGCCGTCGCCACCCATGTCTGCTCAACACAATGAGTTCCACCTGTCACCATGGCTTGCTGCAGTGGAGTGCTACGCACCGGTCTTCACCCAACCAGGATCCAGCACGATGGCGATCAAGTCCGGGCGTTCGGCCTTCTGCTTGCTCGTCTACGCAGCCCAACGCGAGTCAGCCTCCCACCAGCGCATGCAGCCCAGCTCTGCGCAGGCCACGCACCAGCATGTTCAGCGCGGTCTTGCT
The DNA here is from genome assembly GCA_001304625.1 of Trametes sp. AH28-2. NCBI lineage: Eukaryota > Fungi > Basidiomycota > Agaricomycetes > Polyporales > Polyporaceae > Trametes > Trametes sp. AH28-2. The sequence goes on from KQ464116.1 coordinate 84,318, forward strand.
GATGCTGTACGTCGCGCACTTGACCGCGGAGCCGCCCTGGCCGATGCTCGCGAGCCCGCTCGACATGTTCACGATCACCTTGCGCGCGCCCTTCTCGAGCAGCGGGAGGAACGTCTGCGCGATCAGCGCGGGCCCGACGACGTTCGCGACGAACGTGCGCACGGCGCTCGCCGCGGTGAGCGTGAACGCCGTGTCGTCGCCTTCGTTCTGCAGAGCCGCCCAGCGCAGATGTGTCAGTCTGCGAAGCGTGCGCGGGGGAGGGGCGCGTTGCGTACGATCGCGGCGTTGTTGTAGAGATAGTCGAGGCCGCGGCCGCCGAGGGCCTCCTCGACGGCGGCGCGGGAGTTGCGGATCGACGCCTCGTCCGCGACGTCGAGCGCGACGATGTGCAATGTGCCCTTCGCGCCCTCTTTGAGCGCGTGCAGCGCGGTTGCCTTGTTGGGCGTGCGGCACGTCGCGACCACGAAGTTGGATGGGTCGGCGAGGAGCTGCTTGACGAGCTCCAGCCCGATCCCGCGGGAGGTGCTGTGACTTGAATCAGTAGTGCTCTTTGCATATGCTGCATCATGCGCGGCTTCCACATACCCGGTGATCAGCCAAGTGTGAACGTCGGACATGGCGGCGGTCGGCCCGGTTCTGCGTTCAAAGCAGGGTGCAAGGGAAAGATTACTGGCGAAGCAGTCAGCAGCGAAGGATGCTCGCAGGGTGATGCTCTCGCATATATATGTGTGCTGAACCAGTCGCGCTGCCAGCGCACGCCAGTAGGTCTTGTGGCCGCGTTATCGATAGTGCCCAAGAATAGGTCCGGGGCGTGCTCATGGCCCGCATGACAATCCTGAGTGCAGTAGCCTGGGACGAACCTGGGACGGGCGGACAATTGTCGGAGGTTCAGAAGTGCACTGCGACGGCAAGGCGCGCAGATGGATACGGGAAGAGAGTATCGCAGTTGGTAGACATACAGCGAGATGCTCAAAGATTGTGAAGAGACCCCTCAGCGAGCTTTCTTGAAGCCGTCGATAATGCCGTAGTATGCCGGTTTCTTCGCTAAGTTCTGGAACAGAGATAGTCAGCCTCGTATATGACGAGGACGTGCAGCGGCACTTACATCGTCCCACGGACACGCATCGCCTGTACCAGGGAACGTCCCCGGGATCCAGGAGTACTACGCAACGCCAGTCCTTCAGCGAGGATGCACCGTCTGGACTGACCGGACGCTCTCACCTTGTCTGTGAAGTCCCAAACAGTCACCCCTACGCACCCCTCCACCTCTGCACACGCGGAGACAATCGACTCGTAGTCCCTTCGTTGCTGCGCAAGGCCAGCCGCGTCGGGAGGCAGCGTGAGGAACTTGACGTCGAGCTCCGTGATGGCGACCTCGACACCGAGCGCGACGAACTCCTCGAGGTTCCTGCGGATATCCGTCGGGCCTCGCCGACTGTCTCATGTGCTTGGACTCCGACGCCGTGCACAGGAACCCCGGCGCGCTTCAGCTCCTTGATGAGGTTCTTCATTGACGTCGCTTTGGGTCCTAACGATACGCGGAGGGTGAGTCGGTGTGGAAGTACTGGATCGTGGTGATCGAGGACGCACCTGTGCCAGTGATGTTGTACTCGTTGATGTACAGCTTGGTGTGGGGGTCCGCTGCCCGCGCGGCGTGCAACGCGAGAGGGATGTAGGATGTGTTCAGGGTATTGAACCACATCGTCTCGCGCCACGTCCCGTCGTCGTTGAAAGGCTCTACCATCCGTAATCAGTGAAGGCAGGATTGGCTTGAGCTGCCCGCAGTTGACTGTAGTGCTTACCATTGATGACGTCCCAACTATCTGTAAACCGACACAATATGAGTTCGGGATCGTACTACTGATGGAGTGCGGGTATCCACTCACAACTACGCGACGGAGTTAGTAAGAAGGGCGTTGTGCAGAGAAGCGACTGCTTACGCTTGCCCACGCCAGTGCCGCACGATGTTGAAGCAGTGCTCTTGCACAATCTCTGCTAACTCGGCAGGCGTCCACGTGTTGTTCGTGAGCCAGCCGGGAAGTGCGTTATACCACACGCAATTGTGGCCTATCCAGGAGAAAATCAACATGGCGATTGGGACAAGAGAAGGTTGTGAAAACCGGTCTCTCAAGAGCTTCCCGCTGTCTTCGGCGAGTTGCGCGATCTGGTCGGCCTGCGCGAACGTATAGACGCCCCTCACCGGCTCCGTCTCCATCTTGGCATGTGTCAGTGGCATGGCGTGATCAGAGAAACAGGAAAGGACGTACCCATTTCATGCCCTTCGCCGGGGTGATTTGTCCAAACATGCTGAAGTCGTCGAGGATCGCCGTGTATGCCGTATCATTCAGCTCGGCATTGTTGGTAGCAGTGCCGAAGTACAATTTGCGAGCCGCGAGAGCCGCCGAGTTCAGTCCTGATGGAAAGGTAGAGACCGAGTCGTCGACTGCACGTATCCGAATCGATGAGGCGGATACTGAGCCCAAGAGTAAAAGGGGTGCGAACGAGATGAGCAAGTATGCAAGGTTGGCCATAGTAGCACCCGAAGGTCCTTTCGATGATGGCGCAGAGTTGCTGTAGGCCGATATATCCTCTATCGCGGCCTAAAAATCCGCGCGCACACGATACGCCGGGCCGCCGCGGTGATCAGGAGACTATGGAGCTACCAATGTATTCATGTTGATTCTCAGCGCTCATGGATATCCTGTCACGTCGCGGCCCTGGGGTTATTGAAAATTGAGAGACAAAGGTCGTGCAGGTCAGTTAGAGTGGGTAAGACAGACAGGTGATAGGGGATCGTGACCTACGAGGCGCGGGCGAAGCACGACGGGTTTGAGCAAGACCACCCAAGAACTCGTCTTGAGACTTCATCTACCCCGTATCAAGCCTTCTAAATGCGCAGAACAATCTTCCACGAGCGGACTGGATACGATCTTCAAACAAGGAAGCCATGGTGGGAGGAGGCGAAGATGTGGGTGCATATGTACCGGCCGGATTTTGCCACGAGGTGCGATAGGCGCCTGCATGCGCTTGTCCCGAAACCACCACCTGCACGCCGACGCCTTACAGAGCGAAGTATGCCGAGACCCGCCAACTTGCAGTAAGGCGTAATCGCATGCATCTCACTTGATTCTGCTAACTCTTGTGACACGAAGGGGCACTTGTCGGAAGACCACCGGCCGCTAGCTCACGACAATATCCTTTGAGCTGACAAACATAGAGATACTGTCCAGAGTGATCCCTTGATGCCTATCGACACTGCTCCTCAAGATATACCGTGCTGTTCTCCTTTTGAAGATCATACTCGGTCGATCAGCTGATACAATGCCCCCAATGAACCTCGTTCTGGTGCTACCGACGCTTCAAGTTATACCATAGCTGCGTCGCCCAGATCTCCTGGGCCCCGGAACGTCAACTGGTCAGTCTTCAACTCCTTTTTGCCAGCACATTCTGATATCGGCATACTAGGATATAGCCATCATGCTTGTCGGGGCGTGACGTAAAGGGTTTTGGGGTGCTGGAAGCGTGAAGGATGCTCGCGTTGGAAGGAGTAGAATACATACGCTATTGTGAGCGCTTCGTCGGCGCGTGTGATAGTAGACAGGGTTCGATGGGAGCGCCTCAAGGTGGTGCACGAGGGTAGATGTTGTCGATATGAAGCTCGAGACCGTCTCCTGGTCTCGTCTTCTTGTCCTCAACCTTATACCTCGCCCCTACCTTGAGTCCCTGACTAAACCCTGCCTCCTACCGTCGCCATCTCCTCTCCGTCTTCACCATGTCTCAACGCCAGGGCCCCTGCAGGCTCTACGGCACCCCACAAGGCTGTCGATTTGGCGGCCGATGCAAATTCTCCCACGATCGTAGCGGCTCTGCGCCGCCATCGCGGGGGTCGCCGGCGTCGCGAGGCTCGCCGTCGCCAGCGTCGTCCCCAGCACGCAGTCGCTCCCAGACCCCGCTCCCCCAGACTCCTCAGACTCCCCACAAGGCCCCGAGTGGCGTCCCCCGCAACGCATGCCAGTTCTTCTGGTCTACTGGCGCTTGCACCAGAGGTTTTGAGTGCTCGTTTCGCCACGTCAAGCAAGGCGTCGCTCCTGGCTCTGCGACACAACAAACTTCAGACACAGGCCTATCTCCAGAGCAAGCCGATGTGGACTTCTTCTCCATGGAAGGCCTTGCTACGGGCTCGGGATCAGCACGCGAAGAACGTAACAATCTGAACCCAAGCGAAGTCCACAACCATCTTCGGGATTTCGTTCGCGACAACCACGGATTTCAGAACGCGAACCAGATCCAGGGTTTCGTGAGGATACTCGCGAGCGTGAACGATGGAAACAAAGCCTGGGTATGTGAACATTTCACTGCGCTGCTCGACGTCTGCTTAGAGATATATATCCTACCGCGCTTCCAGAACGGGGAGAGTGCCCAGGTAAGCACTGCTGTCGCTGGTAGCTCGTTGCTCGTTATGGACATGTATTCACCGCGATACCAGGAGTTCTTGGGAGTTGTGGTTGAGGTGACGACATCCAGTTGGTTCCCGTGTTCTATCGCTTACTCGTAGTAGGGAAACGCGCTACATCGCATCGGCGAGATCTTGCGGTTTGAACCCGTCAGGGTGTCCATCGGGTACAACACCGGCCCTGCTCTTTCCTTCCAACGGGGTTATATCCCTATCTTCCAGGTGTGTTCAGCGTCTTTTCCGCGTATAGATGGCCGTCAACATTATACTGATGATGAAGGCAGTTTTTCGCTTCCGATCTGGTTCTGAAGTCGACTCTGCACAAGAATATAAAGTATACACTTTCATTCGTCCCCCGAGCAGATGAATCTGACATCTCGATAGCCACCTGTACTCAATCATCAAAAACAACCATGAGTCCATCTTCGCTACACTCAGAAGCTGCATGACCGACATGATGGTGGCGGGCTCCTGGATGGATCGCACGCCGAACCTCCCGCCTTTCTTACAGAACAGTCTCGACGGCGTTAGGGTCTTCAGAACCTTGTCAGTCGTCTTCCTTCAGTAAGTGTCGATTAACATGCAATGTTCTCGTAGCCGGCTGACATAATTTCAAGGTATTTCAACCGATACAAAGACGCTGTGCGGAACCATTCCGACGTCGCCGAGTTCATCCAGGACTTCGCCGATTGGTTCGACGACTGGGCCAAGGATGTCTCTTCTCCTCATCCGCATTTCGCAGACTCGATCGTGCATGCGAATCCGAAAGTGCGAGAGCTCGGCATCAATCACATCCGAGAAGACATACAGCGTCTCCAAGACATCGTCGAGCGAGAGTCCGGCATCGTCCAACGCCTGCGTCCGGGTCCCGCGAGGTCCTCCTTGACCAGGGAACAACGCAGCCAGGCCCTGGCGGGGCAGCTCGCCCAGACTTACGACCCCCCGGGGAGCCTTCGCGCTGGTGGGCCACGACATGACAACGACTTCACCGACATTCAGGACATCCGGATCGCCCCTACTCACGGCGAGCTCTTCTCTCCCCTGCAACCATATCTTCCAGTATTCCGGCACGATGCGCCTCACCATCTGCCGATGAATTCCATGGAACGGCACCTCGACATCCAATTCCGGCTGCTGCGCGAGGATCTCATGTGAGATCTGCACTTACTACCGTCACGAACCAGTTCTGAAATCTTGATAGATCAACGACGCGCTCCTCGATGGCTGCAATTCAAGACGATCTCATGGCGATCTGGAATCGCCGCCCGGGCGTGAAGCGTGTAGAGAAGACGAAGCTCGAAGAGGTCCTCGCGAAGAACGGAGGGGCATATCGCACCAGCGGCTTCGACTCCGTGTTCTTCCAGATCTACACCAACGTCGAGTTCCTGAAGGCACCCCCGATGGCTCAACGACGTGGCGTCACGGTCACTCTTGTCATTGACGCCCCGGCGGTGGGCGACGCACGCCACAAGGATGCCAAGAAACGTTACGAGCACTGGGACCACAGCAAGCGGCTACAAGGATCAAGCCTCGTCGTGCTCGTCGTCGTCGCGAACCGCTCCATCCGGGCATACCTCGGCGTGATCTCTTCTTTCGGCAAGGACCTCGCGGAGTCGTCCAAGCACGAGCAGGGCCGCATCCAGCTGCGGGTGGCGTTCTTCGACCCCGACGTCGAGCTGATGGCCCTTCAGGGCGAACGCCTGTGCAAGAGCGCGTCGTCCTGTGCGTTCCTCGTCGACAACAGTGTCATGTTCGAGAGCGTTCGGCCGTTCCTGGAGCGCATGAAGACAATCGAGCCGACACAGATCCCGTTCGTGCGCCACATCGCCGCTGCGGATTCGATCAAGGACGTCGCTGTCCTGCCGCCGAAGTACGCGCGGGTCCCCAACTTCCGCTTCAAGCTGCAATGCTTGGCGAAGAAGGGGAAGACAATCAACGACCTCGACGTCTTGAACCCGGCGGCGGTCGCGAGGGCGAGGGAGCAGCTGAAGACGAGCAGCGTGCTCGACCCAAGCCAAGCCGAAGCGGTGGTTGATACTCTGACGAAGGAAGTGTCGCTGATCCAAGGGTGAGTGGTTGTTCGCTATCGAATGTCCGTGTTCCTGATGGGCAACTCTGCTGTAGGCCTCCCGGGACCGGCAAGGTACGTCGCCCTGACCAGTATGGTGTCTCTGATTACTCATGGGATGCGATATCGCCAGAGCTACACGGCTAAGGAGATCCTGCGCGTGCTGTTCGCGAGCAAGATTAGGCCCATCGGTATGTCGTCGATGAACCGGCTTAGGGGCTACTTTCTAAACGAAGCTATGTCATTTCCAGTGCTCATCGCGTTCACGAACCATGCCCTCGACCACATGGTCACCTCCGTGCTGGACGCCGGAATCACGAACAAGATCGTCCGCCTCGGCACGCGTTCCACAGACGAGCGCATCATGCAGTACACGCTCGACAAGCTGGAGAAGGTCGCGTCCGCGTCCACCCTCGACCGCTCCTTCAAGCGTCAATACGCTGTGATGAAGAAGCTCGAGGAGCAGATGACACAGGTGATGACCGCCATTCGCCTCCCTCTGCTCGACTGGGACCAGATCGAGCAGTACCTCGACATCCACTACCCGGAGCAGGCCGACGCGTTCCGGATGCCGCCGTTCTGGGTCCAAGAGCTCTCAGGCCTGATGTGGGCGGAGGAGGAGCAACTAGGCGAGTGGCAGGACGTCAAGAAGAAGAGCGCGAAGAAGAAAGAAGCCGTGGACAGCTCGGTCTCGCGCACGTTGTACGGATTCTGGAGGGCGGGGAGGGATATCCTCTTCCTGCAGGTTCAGCCCCCGGATCAGCCGCAGAATGGAAAGAGCAAGGGCAAAGGCAAGGGCAAGGGCAAGGAAGTCGCCGGGTCAGAATCCGAGGTCCAGAACGAGGCGCTGCTCGCGAACCCTCCGGCCTTCTTCGAATCGCTTGGGTTCCCGGCGGGGATGATGCCTCAGTGTCCTGCTTCCAACAGGGCCCTAGACGTGTTACTTAACCACACCAACGTCTGGGGGATGTCGCTGGACGAACGTGCTCGTCTGGCGAGTGACTGGGAGCAGCGCATCCGCCAGAACGCGTACGCATCGCAGCTCGACCATTACAAGTCACTTAGAGAGGAGTACAAGGAGGCATGCAAGGACTACGATGATCTGAGGGATGAGGTACGCCCAGTCTACGTCATTCTCGTCGATGCCCAGTCCTGACCAGTAGTCGGACCACGCCAGAGTCGCCGCCGTCTTCTGGGTCAAAACGATCTGATCGCCTGCACGACCACCGGTGCGCCCACTGATTTGGTGTATATTGTATCTGCTGACCAGTAGTTCTCAGGTGCTGCCTCGCTCACCTCGCTGTTGGAGGTGAGTTGATCAAACTGTATACACCCATCAACCAATGCGGCTAACCATGATTGGCACTGTAGAGCGTTGGTCCGCAGGTCCTACTGGTAGAAGAGGCAGGGCAGGTCCTTGAGGCCCATATCCTGACGTCTCTGGTGCCTTCCGGTACGTCTATCACTCTGAACTCGGACGCGCCCAAGCACTGCTGATACGTATATCAGTGCGACACCTCATCTGCATCGGCGATCCACAGCAGCTTCGACCCACTCTCGCGACGTTTGGTACGTTGCTCATGAGACACACGCAGCAGCCACCGACTCAATCATGCTATAGCGCTCTCGATGGACAGTGAACGCGGAAACCAATTGTTCAAGTTCGATCGGTCGCTGATGGAACGCCTCGTCGACAACGGCTTCCAGATGTCACAAATCAACGTCCAACGCCGGATGAGGCCTACTATCTCCCACTACATACGGTGCGTGATTATCTGGGTGTCAGTGTTCTTCCTCCAAGTTCGTCTCATGTATAATCGTCGCCTAGGACCATCCTCTACCCGAAGCTCGAAGACAACGCCCTGGTTCACCTGTACCCGCCCGTGCAGGGCATGCAGAAGGACGTCTTCTTCTACAACCACCTCAACAAGGAGGGCGGCTCGGAAGACTCGGTCTCCAAGTACAACATGTTTGAAGTAAGCAGTACAGACGCTCCGATGATGTGCAATACCTGATGTAGCATGGCTTAGGTGGAGATGATCCGCGATCTCGTCGTCTACTTCCTGCGGCAAGGCATGTACAGCGGGCCCGGCGACATCGCCGTCCTCTGCGCCTACCTAGGACAGTTGCAGAAGGTCCGCGCCGCGCTTCGGGATATGAAGATTGCAGTCGCCGTCGACGAGCGCGATGCGGAAGAGCTGGCTCGACAGGGCCTGGAGGAACAGGTCGACTTCGAGGAAGTTGTCGTTGCGAAGCATGTGAGTACAGTAACACGAGCAGGCCCTCCGCGACGGAAACCGATGGTCGCATAATAGGTTCGCCTGGGAACGGTTGACATCTTCCAAGGGCAAGAGGCGAAGATCGTCATCGTCTCGCTGGTACGAAACTCCGGGCAGTGCGACACAGGTTCGGCGTCGATCGGTTTCCTGAAGGCAAGTTGGCCGGCTCTATGCCATTCGCAGTGACCATTCTGACGTACCCTTTCAGAGCTCGAACCGTATCAATGTAGCCCTTTCCAGGGCGAAGCATGGTTTGTACATCTTGGGTAATGCTGCCAACCTTCGCAAGAACCCGACGTGGTCCACGATTCTCGACGACATGGAGGCTAGGGCGCAGATTGGTCCCGGATTCCCGATCGTCTGCCCTCGTCATCCGCAGGAGGCCTCCCTCATCACCAAGCCGGGTGAGCTCTCCATCGTTGCGCCGGCGGGTGGTTGTCTTCTTCCTTGTCGCTTCCGGATGGGCTGCGGACACATTTGCCCCTCTGCGGTACGACTCCTTATTCTGTGGCCACTTGCATCACGGTCTAACCATTGCGTAGTGCCACGCTGCGCCGGACAATCATCGCAGCATCAGGTGTCTCGCACCTTGCAACCGTACGCCGTGCCCGCGCAATCATCCCTGCCCCAAGAAGTGCTCTGACGACTGCGGAAAATGCGAGTTCCCTATGTACCAGGTCGTCCTTCCTTGTGGACACACGGCTGAAAAAGTCTCCTGGTGAGTGGGGTTCGTACGAGACGTTGGCCTGACATGCTGATATACTGGGTACTCTGCGTGTCAGCTACCAGCTCGAGCAACTCAACACCGTCAAGTGCATCAAGCAAGTTCGGAAGATGCTACCCAACTGCGAGCACTCGGCGTTCATGCCGTGCCATCGTGATCCCGCCACCGCCTGGTGCAAGGAGCCGTGCACAAAGCCGTTGGAGTGCTGCACCAAGTCATGCAAGGCCCAATGCGGCGCCTGCCAAGCGCTCAATCTCGAGGCCCCCAGGACGCCGGGCAGAAAGATCGTGAGAGTGCACCATGTCTCTCATCCCTGCGAACGACCTCTGTACTGTCAACACAACTGCGGCCTCGCGTGCTCCAGAGAACACGAGTGCAACACGAAATGCAAGGCGGAGTGTCGTCAGCGTTGCGTGCATCACCTCTGCCCGAAGTCATGTTCTGAGCCATGCGCACCGTGCATGGAGCCTTGCATCTGGTCATGCGCGCACTTCTCCTGTCCCGTTCTCTGTGGCTCGGTGAGTGGTATCAGCTACTGCTCTACGTACGACCGCTGAGCATGCTCCTCGCAGATCTGCTCGCGTCTTCCATGCGACGAGCCATGCACCAAGAAACTGCGTTGCGGACACGATTGTCCATCTGGTATGTCTTGCGTCATTACATTGTGACCCATTGACCGAACCATGATGCCAGTTTGCGGGGAGCCCTGTGCGGACCAGAAGTGCATCGTATGCCTGGAGCAAGACAAAAAGGCGGACATAGTGGACTTCATCATGCAGCGCAGGTTGGAGGAGATCGACCTTGACTCGGCAGATGTGAGCGACCGGCTCATCACATTGGCGTGCGGCCACATCTTTACCGTGGAGACGCTCGATGGGCACTGTGGCATGAGCGAGTACTACGACGTGGACCCAATGGGCCGATTCATCTCGACGAAGTCGCCACCGGTCAACTACCAAGCTCCACCCGTGTGCCCGACGTGCCGGGGCCCCATCACTGCTCTGCGGTACGGCCGCGTCACGAAGCGTGCGACGCTGGATATCCTGGAACAGAATGTGGCGAGCACCATGTCGGCCGACCTCGAGGCTTGCACTCCGGCCGTGTCCGGGGTCTCGTCGTCAATGGCTACACTCCAAGAGCAGGCGAAGAAGCTACCAGTCGGCACCAAGAGCGAAACCTCGGACTCGGATTCGGAGGATATGCCTCCACCTTGGGCGCAAGACTACGGGCCACTCCCTGCTACCGCATGGGACCTTCAAGCCATGCAGACGACCCACGGCCTATCGCTCGAAGAAGCCCGCGCCTGGAACCACATCGTCAAGACGCTGAACACGACCTACCGACGCGTCGTCAACATCGCAACCACTCGCGGCGCCCACGTCAAGGCATACGAGTCCGCTCTGACGACCCTCTATCGCCTAGAAATGCAGAAGATCGCCAACGACCCCGCTCTGGCTACGGACGCTCCTGAACCCTTGGCCCTCACCGTCGTCAACAGCAAGATTGGGCAGCCTCCCCCGAAAGCGGACGTCCGCTTCCAGGTCGAAGCGTACTTCCTCTCGCTCGAGATCCGCTCGCTCGTGTCGCAGATCGCTCAGGCACGCATCGAGGCTCTGTCGACAACGTCAGACGAGGACGCAATCATTGAGCACCGCGCTCTGTGGACGGCGTTCGTGGACTTCCTGTACACATCCTGCATCACCGACGCCAAGAAGGCGAGAGATCTTGCCGACAACTCGTCGGCGACGCGGCAGGCCGCCCGCGCGTCCATCCTTGTCATCCGTTACGAGTTCGAGCTCTTCCGGTGGAGGATGCAGTGCCGGCGAACTGAGCTGTTCCGCGAGGGCAAGTACGACGAGCAGATGCGGCAGGGTCTCTCTCGCGACGTGAAGAAGTACAAGTCCGACATGCTGCGGGCCCTCGACGACGTTCAGAAGGAGTACATGCGCAAGCGTCCGTCGAGGACCATGGAAGACCTGAAGGCCGAGAGGAAGTGGCTTGAGGAGAACTGCCGTCGCAAGGTCGAGGCGTGGCAGGGCGAGTGCGATGCGCTCGAGGAGTTCCTCGTCAAGGGTGGGTTCTACCAGCCTCTGTCGCTGCAAGAGCGCGCGGACATCGTGAAGGCCTTCGGGTTCAGTACGTACCCCAGCTTGTTGTCGCCGATCCCGTACTGACGCCTGACTCGCAGGCCATCGCGGACACTTCTACAACTGCGAGAACGGGCATACGTTCGTCATCACCGAGGTATGTTTGCCACACGTGCAACTCAGAATTGGTTCCATCTCGGACTGACTCGTCGGCCTTCGCAGTGCGGAGGCGCTATGCAAGCGTCGCGGTGCCCGGAATGTAACGCGCCCATCGGAGGGTCCCACCACCAGCTTCACTCGTCGAACACTCGCGCAATGGAGTTCGAAGCCATCGCCAGACAAGAGGGCTCACAAGATGCGCCGTGGCCGTGGGGGCGTGGCGCTTAGGTCTGCGGCGCGATCGGAAGATGATAGCAACACGGTGCTCCGAGATTGCACTTGGCCAAGGAATGCGCTGGACGCGCAGCATGTCGCTCGGCGAGAGAGTTCAGTTGATATCGCAGCACGCAACGGCCAGAAAGGACTCGTATTCGTCGATCATACGGACAGGACAGAAGCAGTATTATACAGAATCGTATTTCAGCATACGCAGATAGCAAGGAGCACGAGAAGAGCGAAGAGAGCAAGTAAAGCGAGAAATGGTTTTAAGCCCGTGATTTGGAGTCAGTCAAGTCTAAAAGCCTGTCACCCGTGCGATGGAACTTGTCCGGGTCCGGACGCGTCTGGAGAGGCAGGGGCAGTCTCCTCTCCGCATAGTCTAGCACGGCCGATCACGGAACCATGAGTATGATCAATAGACGCGAAGACAACGTTGGACTCACCCTGCCTCGGCGCGTGCGCAAACTCGTACACAAACAGCTCGTCGGTGTCTGACTGCGCGATGACCAGCCGCCCGATCGTCTCGTCCCACGCGATTGCGGACGCGTGCTGCCCCTCCCACGGCGCGTTCGCGAACGACGCCAGCCTGCGCTTGCCCTTCTCGGGGCAGAGGAAGCCCCGCCCGTCGTCCACGAATGGATAGTGCATCCCGCGGTCGATCCACGGGCGGATCTCGAGGATCGGTGGCGTCTCCGAGATGTCCTCCCACGGCGTGTAGAACATGAGCGGGCGGACGACGCCCGGGACGACGCGCACGTTCTCGTTCATCTGCGCGTTCTTCTCTAACAGGTCGTTGCAGTCGAGCGGGTAGTGGTACATCACCTCCCTGCGCTGGGGCGGCGGGGAGCCGCGGCCGCGCGGGCGCCACGCGGTGGGCGGCGTGGGCGGCAACTCGATGACGATGCGCTGCGGGAAGAAGCGCGCGAGGATGAAGCCCTCCTCTTCGACGCGGCGGCCGTACACGCAGAGCGGGGGCGGGGGCGGGGGCTCCGCGGCGTCGCGGAGGATCTTGCCGATGATGGAGTCGTCGTCGCGCGGCGGGACGTGCGGGTCCGCGATGTGGACGTGCGTGAGGATGCCGATGTCTGTGGCGACGACGCACCTGTCGGACATGCGCACTAGATTGACCTTAGTCGGCCCGCCGGGAATGACGGTGTATTTCTCGAACGCGTAGACGGGGCAGGGCTGCTCGGATGAGCGGGGCACGTCGATCTCGCGCACGACGAAGGCAGCGCTTTCCTGCGGGATGAGGCGCATAGCCCTGATCGTGTGGTCCTGGAAAGCGAAGAGTCAACGAAACCGGGGTTGAGCGAACGGCACGCGGAGCACTCACAGACTGGGCATAGTCTGGCACAGGCAAGCACGTCAGCGTAGCGGCCGGTCCGCCGTCGAGTCGTTTGAAGATGATGTCGTTCGGGCACTTCCCCACGGCGAGGTACGCAGAGTCGAAGATTTCCTCGATATTCGGGCACAGCAGGCGGTGCTGCGGACTTGACCTGACGCAGACGAGATTCTCGAACGGTGGCGGAAGCTGGCTCGCCTCCCGGAGAAATTGGGCGTTGTCGAGGTCGTAGGAGAGATCCGCGAGTGCTTCGAGGGACGCCAAACGGGCATGTATCGCGACGCACTCGTATCGAAACTCAATGACCGGGTCGATGTCGTGGTACGTGCTGTACTGGGAAACGTCAAGCAGATGACCCCTAGCCCTGTCGAACTCGCGAGTGAGTCCTAGATCGTACGAAGCATCGAAAGACTGACGCTTTTCGTTTGTCCGTCTTGTGGTGGTAGTCTCGACGGAGGTACGCGATTGCAATGCTTTTCTGGCCCTTGATGGTAACGTACTTGGCGCATATATCGTACGCCTTCGTCGCAATCTCCGTCTTCGCGATAGGCCGCGAGCGCCCGAAGGTGTCGATGGCGTAGACGACGAGTGCGTGCCTCCGCCCGCTGACATCGGAGACGCATGCAACAAGATATCGCCCGCCAGGAAGGAGCGTCATCTCCAGTACGCGGTGGAAGGCGTCGAACCTCCAGGCGCGGAGGCAGCGAGGATAATCTCTCTCCCAGTTCATGTGGAGAGATATTGCCCGACATACTAGCCGCTCTGCTTCAAGACCTGTCATCCGGTCGGGTGTGTGGCGAGACGTTGGGGGGACGGGCGGGAGGGCGATGTCGATGGTACGCAGGATGCGCTTCCAGAGCGCGGCGCGATGTGTGAGCTCGTAGTAGAGCTTGCTCGTCTGCGTAACACATCAGAAGTATATCTTGCCGTAGAGAGGAAAGACGCACCTGTCTGAGACGAATGATGTCCACGACATCCAGCAAGCTCATGATACAATCGAGCAGGATATCATTCGGAAGGCAGTCCAAGGAGATTTTCCTCGGTTGCTTGCCCAGAAACCGATCCCAGGAGTTCGCTATGAGGTTGAAATTGACCATCGAGGCGCAGCCGCAGGTCAGAGGTGCGTGAGGCGAGACGTGAGCCAGTAAACGGCCAAGTGAGAAGAGGGAAGAGATGGGGAAAAGCCTCACGCCCCTGCACCCGTATATGTTGGAGAGCCGAACCAGACATCAGAGCGTTGCCAGCGATACGTTGTAGTCCGATTCGAGTAAATCTTGTAATTTCCTGAAGGAAGGTTGGAGGAAGACAAGGGCAGAAGAACGAACATACATGACCTTTTGGGGAGTTGATGGAACGTTCGCACGCCCCTCGAAAGAGAACAAAGCGCGCAAGAAGCGCCCGTTGCGGCACCTCGAGGCTCGCATGAGAGCAGGTTCGGGAGGACGTTGCATAACGCAGTAGGGACATGTCTCGCGCGTTCGCAGTACCACACACTAGATAGCGGGGAACCGATACTTAGTCGAGCAGGTGGTGATAATAGGGCCAACAAGTAAAGCAGCAACCCAGCATGAATTTTCCCGCGTCCGGATGGATCCAAGCTCGGGAGGATACGTTCGCAATGTACGCATGCAACTTTCAGATACTGTTGGAGCGAGTGCACGAGTAGACTGGATGCAGACGCGGCATCGAAGTGAGGTTGTACAAGTACCCGTAAAATATGAAGGGACGTCAGCCGGGATGTCCGAATCTCGGCGCCTGGTTGTTGTAGCTCAGAGGTTCGGTTGCTCTCAATGCCAAAGGCACCGTCCATCGTCCATCGTCGCTTTGTGAGCGAATATCTCGAGAAGTAGTAGGTTTAGCAGTGTGGTGGGAGACAATCCGCGAAGGGAGCATGGCATGGCGCGGGCATCGTGGCGCAGCGCCACGACGGTGGGCGCTCGTCTGCTCGTTGCTTCATCCCATCATCATCATGCAGCGCACTGGCTGAGTCCTGTTCAAACTTCACGCCGACGACCTTGATGATAGGCTCTTCGCATATCCAGTCCATGAAGACCGCATAGACACCATGTTGCCGTGCAGCGGACAAGTTTGATCTGGTAAGCAGCCGTTGGCCTTGGAATGCACCGATTCACGGCTTGCCGAAAACGCAAACATGGTCGATCGCATGCGATCCGCTGTCAGGGTGTCTGCGTGCGAGGTGTACCGCATCCATATGCCCTATCGATCCAGTTTCCGTGACCCCGGGTGGTCAGGATCAGGGGGGACGGCCCCCTCCTGCATCGACGCGGCTTCAGACAACAACTCCTGGTTCACATCGACGTCTGCGAGTAGTGCGCCAGCCTCGCGCTACGCACTCTCCGCGTACGCTGTGGACCTCGGAGAGCTCACTATGGAGCTTTCCTGAAGTCGTGAACTCGAAAGAGGGTTCGCGACCAGCGTACATTTCCTAGTAGGTGCGTACGCATGATCAGCCTTAGCAACACATCGTTGCGGGTCTTTCGTCCGTCCGAAGTTGCATGTCTGTCAAACGACAACGTGTAGCGGGTGGCCTGTGTTGGCCAGCACAGTATCGTCTGTGGTCGCACCGTCGCTGGACACGAGCGGCTTTTTTGGGTGAGGTACGGCTTTCGGCAGACACGCGGTCGCTGTCGCGCAGTGCTGGATGGCATGCGGCCTTTCGTGGGCCGCTAGATGTCTACAGTACTCGCGCGTCAGTAAGCTCGAACCAATTTTTGGAACATCTGCGCTCTTCGCGAGTGCTAAGAGCGGTCGTCTCTGGCTCTGCCGAAGTTCTGGTCATTCTGCGCATTGTCCTGCTCCCCTGCCGATGCCGTTAACTTCGCCTGCATACTCAATAGCTAGATCTCAGGCTGTACGGATATCTCCTGCCTGCACTCACTCCGCCCGGCCACCCTCTGAATACGTCGATGCTGCCCCTACGCTACCGAGTCAATCACGGTATGCAGGGTCCCTTCGTCTGCGATTTCTGAGGCCATGGACTGACCATCATCCGCAGATCACACCGTTCCTTTGCCAGTACCTGACTTTATGCGCGGGTGTACATGTCGGCCGAACTGGGCGGTCAATGTCCGGATACGTACATTCTATTTGAAGGCATAGGATGTAGTAGTACGTAGTGTGGAAGGCATGTCCCATCATAATCTTTCGACCGGATGTATGCGTCGACCTCCCTGAGTTGCCAGGTGATCGAGAGCGCCGGGAAGATCTCGGCGACCAGGATTCTGGTGAGGCTCTTGAACGCGGTGATCGCACTCAGGAGAGGGCCGGGAAGATGGTCCAGCGTGGGATAGTGCTGGAACTCGTCGTCGCCAGCCGCCTCCACCTCGAGTACCTCGAGCGACGGTGCCGCCCGTAACTCCTGGAGTGTTCTAGAGAGCACTTCCTCGGGTGTGTCGTAGACACAGAGGTAATTGCGTAGGGAAGCGGAGACACAAGCCATCGAGGGTCCGTGCACCAAGGAGACCTCCCGAACGCTGGGACCCGCGGCGAGGAAAACAGGATAGCGAGGGTTGGCAAGACCGTGTCCGTGGCCGTAGACGATTAATCTCAACCGCGGAAGCGCGAACTCGCAGGGGTTGCGCTCGAGCTGATCCCACACGGGTCGACCGATGCGTAGAGTCCAGCTTTCGCAAAAGGACAATATCCGGTCGGATATCACGACCATTCGAGTGACATTCCCCCGGAGACGCGCGAAGTCCTCGGGGACGCGACTGTATGTCTGTCGATAGTATGGTCGGGTTGACACTTAGTATAGATCCGCTAGCACTGCCGAGAATGACTTACAATCTTGGACGATGAACGATCTATGGCGCAGAGATCGGGTGGCAGCGAGTACAAGAGCGGCATCAAGGACGGGATGGTGTGCCACAGCGCATCGACAGCGTCGCCCTGGTAAAGGCGGCATGTCCTTGCCAGGTAAGCGAGCGAGTGTAATCCCGAGAGGTCTCGCAGATATTGACAGATGATGGGTATGACGTCGGGCGGAGGTGCAGAACTCGCATGGGGACAACATGCCCGCTCGGCATGGCACTCCGACCGAAGCGCGTGCGCATCGCAAAGTAGCCCGCTCGCAGCCCGCTCGCTCTGTCCACTTGTGGCCTGATCTTGTTCGGATTCTAGCAGTTTGACACGAAAGTTGATCGATAGCTCGCAAGTAGTTAGCCCTAGCCATACCACGCCTACCACGGGATCGGCTCGCCGTCGTACCGCAGGAATCGTCCGCTGTCGGCGGGGGTCGCTGTGGTGATCACCTTCAGGATACCGGCGACGCTCTCGTGCGGCTCGAGAAGTCCAGTGTGGTCGCTCATATCTACTCGACGCTCTCGTCAGCTCGCAGTAGATGGCGCGTACACCGCCGTGCGATACGTACCTGTCTTCACGTACCAGGGGCACAACGGGATGATGATGAGATCCGGGCGCTCCAGCTTCTGCTTGTACGCCTGGACGGGAAGACGTCGGACGATCAGTCGCGCAGACGCGTGTGGTCAGAGGGGCCGTGCATACCAGCATGTTAAGCGCGGCCTTGCTCATTGAGTACGACGTGATCTTCGGGCCTACAACGCTCGCCACGCTCGCGATGCTGCCGCTGGTGCTCGAGATGTGCAGGATCTTCTTGGCGAGGCCCTTCTCGAGGAACGGCAGAGCGATTTGCGAGACCAACGCCGGTCCGACGGTGTTCGTCCTCAGGACACTGAGAAGCTCCTCGGGATCGATCCTGAACGGCGCGTCGTGCGAGCCCTATGCCACAAAGATGTCGAAGAATGTCAACCAACATAGCACTGCACAGCTTCGCGGTGGTACGGTACGCACGACGCCAGCGTTGTTGATGAGGTAGTCGAGGCCCAGATCTCCGAGGATCGCCCCCAGATCCTTCGCAGTCGCACGGACGCCATCGAAGTCGTCTACGTCGAGCTTGATGATGTGTAAAGCTCCCTTGGAGGTGCATTTGAGAGCGTCCAGTGCGGTCGCTTTCTCCGGAGTTCTGCAGCCCGCTACGACGAGGTTGCTCGAGGATTCAACGAGCTGTCTGACGATCTCGAGGCCGATGCCGCGGCTTGCACTGGAAGGAGATGGGGCGAGCGACGGTTAGTCAGGAACTGGCAAACGAGCTGGACGCACTCACCCGGTAACGAGCCATGTGGTGGGGCGAGTTGTGGACATTGACTCCATATCTTTGCGGTTCGAACCGATGGGAGGCTGGCGAACGCATGCTCACCGACAGTCTCTTATGTGCGGTCTACGAGATTTCCGTACGGGTGAGGACCCATCGGAGACAGCAGTTAGGAAGCGCGCACAGGCGCGCTGGGATCCTACAGCTGCGGACCTCCGCAGAGCTTCTGTCGCTGTATTTGGTGTTTGCGTGAGAGCGAGGTGGACGACAAAGTGCCGCATGGAGCAAAGACCTGCTGTGGGGGTCAGGAGCTGTAGCGTACCCTGTATGCCGTATAGCTAGTGTGTGATGTTATGGCATTTCGTCTCTTCTGGAAATCGACGCTCTGACTCACTGGGCGATTGTATGCGGACCCGGATCTGAGAGCGTCGATGCGATGCATGCGTGTAGGCCCTGACTCGAGCGCAGCCTCAGACTCTCGCGGTGAACTGATACAATTCAAAGAGCTGTCAGCAGGTCCTGGTATCGGAGGTAGCGTCGAACGGACATCTAGACGCATAACGCCTGCATAGCATACTGTGGCAAGAGTCCGCTCATACTAGGATCCCTTGTAAAACGTCGGCGGCGTACGATGGCCAAAGATCGTAGCCTGACAGTAGTGCTGGTTAAGTCGCCTCGAAACTTGGGGCTTAAGTGATCCCATGACAAGCGAACTACGCTCCGTCGTGACTCCAGACTCCGAGTCGCCGTCCATCTTCGCGTGTGCTCAACAGAGCGACGCTCATATATGTAGTTACTACTCACGGATAGGTTAGCGTAGCCTGTAAGCTCGGCAATAGGCGTTATACGACGTACCTGAGTTTGAAGGGCTCGCACATGTCATACTCACAAAAATGACGATATTTCGAGTCGCTTGACTAACAGGACTTGACTACCTCAGTGAACACTGAAACCACAGCCGTGTAGTGAGTCGCTTTTCATACCCAAAAGAAGAGCGACCTCGTGAAGCCTTGCGGAGAGGGACACAGCAGATAGACGATCGACCCAGAGAGGAGAGTTGGCAATAGCGCTAGGTTTCGGGCAACTCGGAGAAGGTGGCGGCGAGCGCTTGGGCACTCAAGCGCTCGATTACGGGCCGCCCGGCTGAGGGCACGTCTCTTGTCTCTCGACCGCCATGTCCTACTAGTAGTAGTAGTAGTCAGTTTGGCCTGTCCCTCTATGACTGGGCGCGACTGAAGAAGCTCGTCTTCTGCATTGCTCCCTTTGAGTGCGATATCATTCTGACGCCAACACGCTCTGGGTGACTAAGATATCTCGTCAAACATGGCCGGTTTTATGCAGCAAACCAGCGGTCGCTTGGCACACCAATTCCTCGTATCAGGACGGCTACCTCTATTATATCTCCAGGCTAGCCATGTCAGCTTAGGTGCGCCTCAAAATTCATTCTGTCACGTCTATACCAATCTGGAGTCGGACCATTGCGCTAACATCTCTGTAGGTAGATTCTGTCACAGAGTAAATGCGCAGATGGTTGGGGGTCCAATTTGTCGCCGAGCGTGGTGTAAATCCTCTAACGCTGGAAGGCGACTCGAAGAGGCTATCAAAACGCAACCATAGTTCATATCGTAAGGGCGACGCCGTTCACAGCGCTCCGACGTCCTCGTACGCGTAGCAAGCACATATGTGGCCGCTTAATCGTACCTCCGACACGGGGCTTCCAGCGCGCGCTGGGTACCCACTGACATGAAGCTCCTTGAATTGTGGAAGGAGCAGGATTTGGACATGCCGTAGCTGCGCTCAAGCCGGGGTCCACGCGTACGCTGCGTATCCGCGCCGTCGCACATAGGCCCGCATATAACCATCATACGAACCGCAATCCGCGCCTCCAAGATCTACGGGGCTCGATCACGTTGTATCGACATTGGCAATCATAGCTGCGTGGCGCGCGCTGCACATAACGTTTTCTCATCGCCACCGCAGACCCTTGCTCCATGTGGCGTTTTGTCGCCCACCTCCCTCCCACGTACACATCAAGTATGACGAGAGAAGCTATGCGGTCCAGCACCGAGGGACCTGGCGCGCGTTGCCGACAGGGTGTGTACCTTCTCGGCTCCTGTCTCCGATTGGTGCTCGCTTTCAGAACGATCTCACACAGCGAGTATAAAAGCAGTCCAGCGAGTACGCATAAGCCAGTAACCTATCAGTCGACGCTCACAACAACCTATCCAATGTCTGCAGCTCGTCCCACTACTTGGCTTGTCACTGGGTGAGTCAGTTCGGTCGCCAGAACGGGTTGTGCTAAACCCATACTCCCAGTGCCAATCGTGGCATCGGCCTCGAGATAGTGAAGCAGCTGCTCGCATCCCCGGACCATCTCGTCATCGCGACTTGTCGGAACCCGGACAACGCGTCGGCTCTCCACGACCTCAAGAAGACTGCGAAGGGGTCCCTACACGTCATCAAGCTCGACGTCAGTGACTTCGACAGCGCCCGCGCAGCCGCCAAGGATCTGCAGGCGATCCTCGGCGATATCGGCCTTGACTACCTCATCAACAACGCTGCAATCGTACGTACCGTGAACCTGAAGCTCTCTCATAGAGCAATACTGTACGACGTCGACTGATCGGTATATCCAATGTTCTTGGGCCGCAGGTCTCCCATGACGCGCCATTCAGCATCGACCCCGAAGAGCTCCTCGCCGTGCTCAAGACGAACACCGTCGGGCCCGCGCTGGTGTCCAAAGTCGCCTTTCCGTTCCTCGAGAAGGGCCAGGCGAAGAAGATCCTCCACATCACGAGCACCGGCGGGAGCATCAGCAGCGCCCACATCGTTGGCGCGAAGTACACGTCATACTCGATGAGCAAGGCCGCGCTGAACATGCTGGTACGCCGCTCGTCCGCCGTCGTGTTGTATACTCTAATCATGGCTTCGCCGTCTCGCCTTGCAGGCATACAAGCAGAAGCTGGAGCGTCCCGACTTCGTCGTCATCACTCTGTGCCCCGGATGGGTGAAGACAGGTGCGCATTCCGCCGTAATCTCAGGCTTCAAATCCTGACGCGTACCTGAGCAGACATGGGCGGCGCGGAGGGCATGCTCGAACCGCATGAGAGCGTCGCGGGCATCCTCAAGGTGCTCACCACCGCGACCACTGCAGAGAGTGGCAAGTATCTGCGCTACAATGGCGAGGAGATCCCGTGGTAAGCGTAGGCGTGCACGGTCGTTCAGTGTTCAATGTTGGATGTGTCGGTGAACGTACGTTGCAATCCACTGTGATCCGGCAGCCTTCTTCTTCTGTGCATGGTCGCAAGCGTGCCCTGCTGGATTCTGGGGTCGATGTCAGCTTCATCGTAAACCCGTCGAGTGGATCTCCCCAAATCTTCTGCAATCACTTCGCGCACGGCGCGTCGGCGCATTCGTCTGTCTGTGTCTTGCCTCGCAGTTCTCCCAGCTTGCGCACCGATGTGGCAGCTCATAATGCAGGCCAGTGTCTTTTGCGTCCTACTTGTGATGTCGAACTTCTGTTGACCCGCTGGCAGCTCTTTGAAAGGTAGCCTCTGTATCGGTCAAGCAGACGGCAGAACAATGCTCAAGTCCAATGCCGCGCGTACGCTGCCCGTCGACGCTCCCGCACGTAGAACGACACACAATCGTGGATCGTACGGGTCGCGACGTCGCTCGCGAAGAACGACGAGGACACTGTGCCACACTGGCGCTGATACATTCGCGATGCGGGCTGGGTTGAACGACTGATCTCCGCCACGTTGGCTAGTTACCACGGAGGTCTCCCACGATGCGCCCTCCGGTCTCAAGCCGAAGGTGCTCCTCCGCGTCCAGAAGACGAATACTCTTGGGCCTTTGAATATCCTGCGCATCACCAGCACGGGCGGTAGCATCGCTAGGTGACTGCACGGGCCATCGGCCCGACGAACACGTCATATTCGATGAGCAAGGCCGGGCTGAATACTATGCTGGTGCGTACGCGCTTCGTTCCCGTTGATGTGTCTCTTTGACATAACGTTCCGCGCTCCAGGGGCACAAGCAGAAGCGGGGGCGCTTGAAAGGTCAAGACAGGTACGCGTTCTACTGCCTACATCGAAGGCCCAGATTCTGATCTGAGCCTCGAACAGATATGAGCCGCGATGAGGGGACGCTGGAAGTTATTGAGAGCGTTGCCGGGATCCTGAAGGTGATCACCGTCGCGACCGCCGCCGAGAGCGGCAAGTTCTTGAGTTTTCTTGGCACACTGGCGTTCTCTGAGCTGCGGTAATATTCCCTGCCCTCCAGTGGCCTGACCCCCGTTGATGTCTGACGCTGCCAGGCCCGTGGTTTGAGGGATGATGTGATTGTGGTACGTACACACCGCGTCTGGCTCCTCAATCACTCACCAATCACACGCAGTACCTCTAGGTCTCAATCAACGGCTGAACCTCGTCCACTACATCCGCCAAGACGTCTCGGCTGAGTCCTACTCAGCGTTGCGGACATGCAGCTACAGGGTGAAATTCCGCCGGCATTTGAGCATAGAGGCGCGCCCGGAGGTCGCGTTGGGCCGAGTGCTGGTGCTGAGCGGCTTTGCGGTGGTGAGCGATACCCAGCGTAGTGCCTTTCGGGAACCATGGCCAACGTGGTTCCTGCGCTCCGAAAAACGTACTGGCATAGGTAAGTATCCGCGCTCTCGCCTCGTGGGCTCCGTACGTGTCGCTAACAGATTCCACGACTATGTCCCGACGAGCAGTAGCTGCATCTTGCCGCTTCCTCTCCAACTTGGGGTCGGGATTCAGATGCTCGATGAGAGACATCATCTCAGCAACAGGTGCACCCCGGCATAGCAGTGCGAGGGACAGCCCACTGACATAACTGTGGGTCCTAGCCAATTTCTTGGCACCGCTCCTGACACCCAAATGCTTGACAGATGCGGGATCTCGTAAGATCTACGACGAATCGCCCGCAACGCGCTGTGCGGGTTCGGATTGCTCCGTAAGGATGAACACTTCGCGCGCACAGCTTGTGGAGTTGATTGAGACAGACTACACCTAGTCCCAGATCAGAGATCTGCGCTGACTTTGACGCCACCGCGCACACTTGAGTTTGGGAGCCTGTGCGAACCACGTCCCAAGTTGCGGCATCAATCGCCATGAAACTCGTGCTCCCACTCGGCCTATAGACTTGGATTATCAGTTGACAATCGACGGCGACTGCTCAGGTAAGTGCTCGCGCATCGTCGCGGAATGACAGTAGTGGTACCCACCACGTGGCAGAACTCCCGTTCTGAGACGTACGCTCGAGACGTCCTTACATATCAGGTCACGGCCCTCTCGGCGCCATGTGGAACGTGGTTCCGTTGGTGCCGGTGGCCGGCAAAATTGAACAGGCCCCCTTCGCTGAGCGGTGCGCACCGCGGGGCTGATTTGCAAAATGAAACAAACGATCGCTCACGGTACGTATATAATGACCTCTGCCTTGTCGAGGGACTATAACACATATACCGTTCTTGAAGTACCACCGCATCATACTGAACATTATCACCATGTCGTCCTCCGCTCGCCCGACCACCTGGCTCGTCACCGGGTATATAAGATCGACCTCTTTGCTCCTCGCGCCTTTGCTGATCTTCATTGTCATGTTGCAGGGCCAACCGCGGCATCGGCTTCGAGCTCGTGAAGCAGCTGCTCGACTCTCCCACCAACCTCGTCGTCGCGGCGTGCCGTAGCCCGGAGACTGCGACGGCCCTCAATGACCTGCAGAAGACTGCGAAGGGGACCCTGCACGTCATCCGGCTCGACATCTCAGACGTCTCCAGTATCCGCGCGTCCGCGACGGAGATCGAGAGGATCCTCGGCGAGACCGGCCTAGACTACCTCATCAACAACGCGGCCATCGTACGTATCATCATCGCCTCCTCGCCTACGCCAATGTGCCATGATGATGCGGTCTGAGCTGACCCTTTGTTTCAATCGTCTAGTTCGCATGGGATACTGCGTTCACCATCGACCCGGAGAAGCTGCTCGAGCTCCTGCGCACGAACACTGTCGGCCCCGCAATCGTTTCGCAGGTTGCCCTGCCGTTCCTCGAGAAGGGCCAAGCGAAGAAGCTCGTGCACATCACGAGCACGTCCGGCAGCATCGCTACTGTTAGCACCCTGGAGAAGGAGGAGCACCGCGTGGGCGGCGCCTCGTACTCGACGAGCAAGACTGCACTGAACATGATTGTACGTCTGCGTCCACTACACGCGCCTGAGTCGTCGTCGAACCTTGACTGATCTTGGACCGTCTTTGCTTTCAGGCTACTAAGCAGAAGGTCGAGCGCCCGGATCTCACCGTGCTCGCGATATGCCCTGGATGGGTGAAGACAGGTGAGTGTGATCCGTACATCGTTCTCCACTTCGCTAACGTCAGTACCATTCCCCGTGTAGATATGGGCGGGCAGCAGGCTGCGCTTCAGCCCGAGGAAAGTGTGGCGGGTATCCTCAAGGTCGTCACCTCGGCGACTCCCGCCGACAGCGGCAAGTTCATCAGCTACAGCGGTGCAGAGGTTCCGTGGTAGACGTTGTCAAGAAGAAATCGGACATTACCAGTACTGTTAGTGCTATCCATGTTGTATTATTGATTTCTGGATGGAGTATGGATGAGGAGACGTGGCGACACGGGTTGGCCTAGTAAGACTCCGCTGGCTCTCGCTTTGGGCTGGCATACGGGCGCTTATGATGACGCGCACCTTGCGCCCGACCATCATCCCATGCTTTCAACTTTGCAACACTTTCCAATTCGTCCGCCTCTTATGGATCCTTTCCGTGTCCTGTCAGCTTGAGTGCATCTTTCGGCGAAGATCAGTGTTGCCTTTTGCACAGACCTTCAATTGGCTGGGGCACCCATATTTCGTGAAGCGGAGGAACGCGCAACCAGGAGTCAGTACTCTGGCAGGACTGTACCTCTTGGCGCTGCGCGGTATCTATGCTGGTTGCTTTCTTCAGGGGCCGCACAGCTACGATGCAAGCCGGAGTCGCACTGAATTCACCACCCACACGTATACAAGACGACGAAGACGGTCGGCACGGCGCAGGTTTGACGACATCCTATCTGCTAGCTCCGAAAACATCGCTGACCGAGATCTCAGGCTGCACACGAAGCACACGCGGCCCCCAAGGATTCGGCGATCTACAGGGATCGAACGTATGTACAGAGTACGAGCATGTTCTCGATGCATACCGTATATCGATGGCGACGCGGACGACGTCAGTGCTATTGTCTGGGGTTCTGGGTAAACGGGAGTGCCGGTGCTCGCTCCGGGGGGATGGTAACTCTCGGAAACTACAGGATACCTTCGTAGCAAAGGGCACGGAACGCCAATCATCGTGCTCCTTTACCTCGACTTCACTCGACATTACGTTCTGTCGATCTGGGTGATGCTGACAAATGTATCGTGGTAGCTTCCGGCAGGAATGACCATTATTCCGGTACGTGTCGTTGCCTGGGCTGACGAAGGAAATGCTTAGGACTGACTGATGATGCAGTCGCTATCTCCGGGAATGCGGGGTTATCGCCTCTGCTACATCCCCACATTAGTCCGAAGCCTGGAGTCGCGCGTATAAAAGTCGGCGACTGTTGCGACAGTGGTCATTCACAGTCGTCTTCGAAAGTACCAACAGCCTCGCTCGCTCGCTCCTCAACCGCTCAGTAGATCTCCCCAAACAACGCACCTCATGTCGCCTTCAGCTCAGCAGACTACCTGGCTCATTACTGGGTATGTTCTGCTCTTGATCCTCGCACTGCCTATAACTCACGCGCTGTCCTAGGGCATCTCGTGGGATTGGCCTCGAACTCACCACGCAGCTGCTCGAAAGCCCCAACAACTTTGTCGTCGCCGCATGCCGGAACCCTGAGAAGGCGACCGCTCTCGAAGCTCTGAAGAAGTCCGCGAAGGGCACGCTAGCGGTCATCCAGCTCGATGTCAGCGACTTTGACAGCGTACGCGCGGTCCCGAAGAAGCTGGAGCCCGTGCTCGGGGACAAGGGCCTCGATGTCCTCATCAACAACGCAGGCATCGTACGTGTTACCACTGGCGGCAGTCATTGCCAATGTACAACAGCAGCGAACTCACCGTTTGCTGTATCCAGGCGATGGAAGACAAGCCGTTCAGCATCGACCCGGAGGTGACGCTGAACATCCTGCGCACGAACGCCGTCGCGCCCGCGTTGCTCTCGCAGGTCGTTCTGCCGTTCCTCGAGAAAGGCACCGCCAAGAAGATCCTGAACATCTCGAGTACGCTCGGCAGCGTAGCGAGTGCGGATACGTTCGGCCCTGCCGTCGTGTCGTACTCGATGAGCAAGGCTGCTTTGAACATGCTTGTGAGTACCCGTTCGACGAGCGTTATGGATCGTCCTTCACTCGCGTCGTACTGACTATCCCACTCTCTAGACGTACAAGCAGAAGCTGGAGCGGCCGGACCTCACCGTGATCACGCTCTGCCCTGGATGGGTCAAGACTGGTAAGCATCTTCTCTCGCGCTCCTTGTCCATATTCAATCGCTCACGTTTTGCTCTTCCTCTCTCAGACATGGGTGGCTCGAACGCGCAGCTCGAGCCCCGGGAGAGCGTTGCCGGCATCATCAAGGTCATCACCTCTGCGACCAAGGAGGACAGCGGCAAGTACCTGCGGTACAACGGCGAGCAGATCCCGTGGTGAGAAGGCGCGTACGAGCGTCGTGGCGCAGACTATGGATACCTGTATTGTATAACACGGACCGTTTTCCAGCTTGTATACTTGCGTGCTCGACCGGGAGCCTGTGCTTGGGCATGATGATCGACGTGCACGCCATGTGAACCTGAATGCCGGTGGGTTTGGGAGGCTGTTGAACTCATGCGTACACCGTAGCCCGTTCGTTAAGTCTACTAGCAGTATAGCAGATGTGCGAGGTGATATTAGATCTCGTATAATTCCGGAGTCCGAGTCTTGCGGGTCCGAGGGGCGCCAAACTGGACGCGTACCTTACGGCCAACCACCACGCCCGTACACCCTCCCCTCAACTTCAGGAAGCCGGCTCTAACCTGAGCTATCTCGCCGTCAAAGCGTGGAATTGATCAATAAGTAGGAACGCCGATTGCTGAACATCCACGCATCTGCTGGCTCTGAAAGTACGGCACCGCTGACCCAGAGGATACGTACAGAGCCCCCATGGCCAACGGACCCGGCGGCAGTCATGGTCACACAGATAGAGTCATTGGCTGTCAATGCGACTCTAGGAGCGGTCCTCCTCGAGGATATTGTTGATCGCCGTGAATCCTGTCGCCCCAGCCCCTGGCATCCGCGCTGAGAAAGGCACGCGCCATGATGATCATCGTATCCCAGCCACTCCTTGCGTCCTGTCGATCCGGGGCGTACTCGTGAATGTAGCGTCGTCGCTTCCGGTGGGTGTGACTCTGCTCGTGCCGACGAAGGAAACGCTTGGTGGTCGGCCCAGAGTGCGACAGAGAATCCCAGACGTCGCGCGACGCCACACCTCCCAGCGAGGTGAGAAACCTCGCGTTCGTCTGTGAACGACCGACCGTGGGACCATACTCGCGCGTGGCTCCTGCTCCCCCGACGGTGAAGCTCAGGCTGAGTGGAATAAATTACGCCTTCCCAGTCGCACGGGTCGCAGTTTACGCTCTATCTGGTGCTAGCACCGTGCACGGACTTGATGAATGCCTCAGCGCCGAACATCCACCACGCTCCCCGCCGGTTCCCCACTGCAACGTGTCAGCGTCGCCCACAGCGGCCCACGCGTGCGAACGGCCACCCCGTCTGCTCGCCATGCCGCACCCACTCATCTCCTGGCCCCGCCACGCCTAGCGAAGGCACACACGCGCCGTCCCACACATGCGGGGAGCCTGAGGGCGCTCACCACGGCACGATCTCGTGCCGGTAGTTGATGAGCCGCCCGTTGTCCTCGGGCTTGAGCGAGGTGAGGACCTTCGCGACCGAGGACACGCTCTCCTCGAGCTCGAGCGGCGCGTCGTCTGTGCCCATGTCTACAGGGGTACGGGTGTGAGTCGTGTATAGCGTGGGGGGGAGATGGGGAGGGGGAGATGGAGGAGACGAACCTGTCTTGACCCATCCGGGGCAGAGGCAGACGACCATCAGGTCCGGCCGTTCCGCGCGCTGCTTGTACGTCTGACAGCCCGACCTAGATGAGTACAGCTCGACGCAGTGCAGAGAGGAGGGGAACACGGACGAGCATGTTGAGCCCGGTCTTGGTGATCGCGTACGACGCCCAGAGCTCGCCGTAGCCGTAGCCGAACGCGCCGAGCGAGCTCGAGACGTTCACGATCGTCTTCTTCGCGCTGCGCTCGATGTGCGGGAGGAAGACCTGCGCGAGCAGCGCGGGCGCGACGACGTTCGTCTTGAACACCGCGCCCCAGCCCTCGACGTCCATCGTGAACGCCGTGTCGATCTTCTGGTTCTGCGGCGGGGGAGTCCGGGTCAGCGGGCCGTCTCTCAGGGCGAGCAATAGAGAGCGGATGGGAGAGGGAGAGGAGGGGGAGAGGGGAAGGGAGACAGAGGGAGGGGAGGGAGACGCACGACGGCGGCGTTGTTGACGAGGTAGTCGAGCCCGCGCTCGCCGAGCAGCGGCGCGACCTCGTGCACGGACTGCTTGATGCCCTCGATGTCGTCGACGTCGAGCTTGATGATGTGCAGCGTGCCCTTCGCGCTCTCCTTGAGCGCCGCGAGCGCGGTCGCCTTCGCGGGGTTCCGGCACGCGGCGATGATGAAGTTCGCGGGGTCCTCGAGCAGCTGCCGGGTGAGCTCGAGGCCGATGCCGCGGGAGGTGCTGTCAGAGGGGTATGGGCGTCAGGGACGTGAGGAAATTTGCTGGTGGAGTGAAAGAGAAGAGGCGTACCCGGTGATGAGCCAGGTGTACTGGTTGGAGACGGCCATTGTGCGTCGGCGAGGGCTGATGGAAGAGGGAGGGTCGATAGGAAGATGCGCACGCCGACATGGGTATATGGGCTATATAGCGTGTACCAGAGTCCTGGAACGGCGTCATCCGGCGGGCGATATGAGGGAAAAAGCTGAGAGAGTGAACCTGGAGAAGCCACAGGAGTGGTCGCGAACGGTTTCATGGGGGCGATATGCGTGAGAGGCAACTTGCGTGTGTGCCCTTGGGTGGGTTCGACAAACACTCGGCGAGTAAGGGAAAGAGTTAGCTGAACGAACACTATGAATAGGTTCGAGCGCCGAACGGATGATGAAGACGCTGACATAGCACAAAAGAAGGTAGTTGGGCTTTGGGAACGAGCAGCAGGAAGACATCGCACATACTTGGCGGTGAGCAAGATGCATTGTTTCGCAGCGAATGATGCGTAGATGAGACCTGGTGAATAAGAATCAATCGGATAGAGGTAGAATACAGCGATAGTATTCATGAGAACACAACGTGTGCCGGAGGATCCCAATGCTGCTAGTCGGCGGGCGAATGCGGCCTGATATGAGTCGCCGGGGTGGCAGGCGAAGCTCGAGTAAGAACGCTATACGTGAGAGGCGAGATGCACCTGAGATGTGGGCGAGCGAGGAGAAGGTCGAAGTGCGGCACAGAATACGCTCTGAATAGGCTCGAGCGCAGCACTTATGATGAACGCACTGGTGCTATATAATCCTTTGAACGCAAGAGCGAGTTTGTCGTTCTGATGTCAGCATATGGGCTCTGGGACGAGGGGGAGGGGGCCTACTCTGTGATGAGCCAGGGAGACGATTGCCGAGGCCCAGAATTGTCGCGTGCTCGAAGAAGGGCTTTGTAGAAACGCAGGAGTTGGCATGATGACCCGCGTCAATGGGTCACGATGCGTGTGCTTGAGACGTGAGATGGCGCCAGCCTACAGGGAGATGAGAAGCTGCGGAAGCGGAACAGGAAGAGCCTCAGGAATGCCTGGATAGGCTGGGATGAGAACGATACGTGAGAATGAGACGTCTTGTACGGGAGGCGCAGAGGCACAGCGTGCGTCTGTCGTTTGCCGCAGAAAGCGGGGAACGTTCTGCACGCCATAACAATTGTTGAATGTGAAAAGAGTTCTTGCTTTGACTTTGCGCAGGACTTGATGTGCGAGACAATGGCTTAAGAGATGCCTTAGAGAGCGATATGGAGACGCTGCTCTACGGCGGCCCCTGTTGATTTTGTATTATTATAGGACATCCATCCATTAGTGCTCCTGATGAACCCAACAGTCAGACCGGGTTCGACGCAGATGAGATGAAACGTCGACACTGCACGTACCTATCCGTACGTTGGCCAGAGAAAACAGTCGTTCGCACGGCACATGCAAGGTATATGTGTGCGAACGGGCGTTGGGCAGGTACGGCTATACAGATGACGCAGAAGGTCGAGAGAACGAGTGCAAGGGCGTGGTTCGCTGCCAAGCCTCGAATGCTGCAAGCGCCCAAGCGTGCGGGGGGTGTGCGAGAACCCTAACCTAATCTTCCACTAATGACGTGGGTCCCGCGGCTCGCGCGGACTCGCGGAGGACGCGGCAGTTTCAGTCTCTGTCTGACCTTCTCTCGTCCCACCATCCTAGCAGTATCAGTCCATCTGAGCTCACAGACGGCATACTGCGCAGGACTTGCGCAAGTACTATATATTTAAGCTAATGCCAGCTGCATGAAGATGTCGACGCGGGAGGTGTCGACGCATGCCTGCGTCTTTCAGGGCGCGACGTTTCCCTCGTTTCCCATGTCCGCGCTCGCTTCTGTGAGATGCTAACTCTGCTATACTTGCCACTAGCATGCAGCCAGCATCGGCAGGCACCATCTCTGCTCGAACTCAGGCTCGCTTCAGACATCCAGGCGCTCACGCGTTCGACCCACTCTCTCCCCGGACCAGGGAGCTGGGAGAGAACACAACGCCCTCGCGCCTGTCTCATCTCAGCAATAGCCACGTCGCCCTCAGCTATGGCTCCCAGGGCAATTCAACTCATCCTGTGAAAGACACTGCTAGGGTTTGTTCCCGAACAACTCTGGTCAGCGGGTGGTCTGTTCCCCTGCGAACCCTCCCACGCAATATCGTATAAGGCCCGAGGCCTCCCCCGCGCGTGCGCCCGTCCTCAGGCTCCCGCGTACGACGACAATTTGCTCCACTACTATCGCTACTCACCCTTCTCCGAATCATAGTACTTCATGGCAGATACCCAGCCCGAGCGCGAGACGTACACCTGGTTCATCACTGGGTACGCCCCACCATCCCTCTTCCCTCTCACATCTCCCCAAACTGACCCTCTCTCGAACACAGCGCGAACCGCGGCATCGGCCTCGAGCTCACCCGCCAGCTTCTCGCCGCCTCCCCCGCCAACACCGTCCTCGCCGCGTGCCGCGCGCCCGCCGCGGCGACCGAGCTGAACGCGCTCGCGGCCTCGAACCCGGGGCGCGTGCACGTCATCACGCTGGACGTGACGGACCGCGCGAGCGTGCGCGCCGCCGCGGAGGCGGTGAACGAGCGTGTGGGCGAGCGGGGGCTCGACTATCTGGTGAACAACGCTGCGATCGTACGTCCTCCTCCTTACCCCCTCACCCCTGCCCCTGCGTGTGGGCTCCCTGATACGTACGCAATGGCCGACGGTCCTCGTTGTTGACTTGGACTTGGAATTGACAGAACCTGGTGGAGTGGGACGCGCCGTCGACGCTGGACCCGGCGGTGATGCAGGCGGTGTTCGAGACGAACGTCGTCGCGCCGGCGTACATCGCGCAGCTGCTCCTGCCCGCGGTGGAGCGCGGCGCGCGGAGAACGGTCGTGAACGTGTCGAGCACGCTCGGGAGCCGCGGCGTCGACTTTGGCACGCGCAGCACGAGCTACGCGATCTCCAAGGCCGCGCTGAACATGGTCGTGAGTGCCCCTTCTCCTTCTCCTTTTCTTTCTTTCGGTTCTGGGCACGGCGCCGCGGGGTCGCGCGGGGATCGAGGACGCGGCTGACGGGGTTTGGGCTTGGAACTTTTGTAGACGTATAAGCAGCAGAAGGAACGCCCGGACGTGATATTCGTGTCGATCTGCCCCGGGTGGCTGCGCACAGGTGCGTTCCTCCCTCCCTCCTCCCCCTCCACTCCCGCACTCGCAGGACACGCTGACTGACCAACGTACTCCCGCACGCACCCCCGCACCCCCACACACCCGCACACCCTAACTAACCACCACACGCTCGCTCGCTCGCTCGCCGGGCCAGACATGGGCGGCGAGGACGCGCCGGACGACGTCGCGACGGGCGTCGCGGGCGTGCTGCGGACGGTCGCGGGCCTCACGCCCGCGCACTCGGGCAAGTTCTTGAACTTCAAGGGCGAGGAGGTGCCGTGGTGAGCGCGCATCGAGGAATGGGGGCTGAGGAGATGCGGGCTGAGGACGGGTGAGGGCGTTGGACAGGGGGGGAGGGGAGGGGTCGGATGTGGGTATGCGTTATTGTACTGTATCGAGGGATTGAGGGGTCGAGGGATCGATCCGGGTTGGGATATGTATCTGGGTGGATTACCCGGTTTGTCTGCGTTGCAGGTGCGGGTGGGCGACCTCAAGAACGCGCCACGACAGAGACGCGCGTCTACGCGGGATTCATCGCGGTGCGCGCCGCCTGGCAAGCCCTGACGAGGGCTCACGGGTCTAGGATGTAAGTCGCGCGGAAGAGAGATGCCGCGCGTGGAATCGACGGGGCTCTGCTCAGGATGTGCGTTTCGTGCCTACGCAGGCTCTGCGCTAGTATCAGCGTGCGGAGGCGTCGCGCGTGATCCACAGTCCACAGTCTACAGTACACTTCTTCCTATTTGTATGCGTCCGCCGTTTCGTCCTCCCATCCAGCATCCAGCATCCAGCATCCCGTGTCCCCAGTCCCCCCTTCTCTACAGCCCGGAGGCGCACCGGCTCACCAGGGGATGATCTCGCCGTTGTACCGGATGTACTTGCCGCTGTCCGCGGCGGTCGCGGAGGTGATGACGTTGAGGATGCCCGCGACGCTCTCCGCGGGCTCGAGCGCCGCGGCCTGCGAGCCCATGTCTGGCGCGGGCGCGCGGAGGTCAGCGGGCGGTCCGTGCAGGCACGCGAGAATGGGGCGGGGGTGGAGGAGGGTACGTGGGGAGGAGAGAGGGAGGGGAGGGGTGGAGAAAGGGACGTACCGGTCTTGACCCAGCCGGGGCAGAGCGTGATCGCGATGATGTCCGGCCGCTCGAGCTTCTGCTTGTACGCCTGGAGCACGGACGGGCGTCAGCACATCTCCCTCCCTCCCATAAACACCGTCTGAGGACAGGGCGACGCACGAGCATGTTGAGCGCGGCCTTGCTCATGGAGTAGGACGCGCCGCGGGCGGCCCACTGGTCGGCGCTGGCGACGCTGCCGAGCGTGCTGGAGACGTGGAGGATCTTCTTCGCGCGGCCGTGCTCGAGGAAAGGCAGGAGGACGACTGAGAGGAAGGCGGGCCCGATCGTGTTCGTCTTGAGGACGGAGAGGAGGGCGTCCGGGTCGATCGTGAATGCGGTGTCGTGCACGCTCTGCGGGGGCGCGGCCGGTCAGTCTCTCCCGGGCCGATGTTGGCGAGGGTCCGAGTAGGGGGCTCTCGCGCGAGAAGGAAGGGGACTCGGGAGGACGTACGATGCCGGCATTATTGATGAGGACGTCGAGCCCGGACTCGCCGAGGATGGGCTCAAGCTGCTTGGGGAGGGCGCGGATGCTGTCGAAGTCGCTAGTGTCGAGCTGGACGACATGCAGCGTGCCCTTTGCGCCGTCCTTTAGTGCGTTGAGCGCGGTGGCCTTGTCCGGGGAGCGGCAGGCGGCGACGACGGTGTTGTCGGGGGACTGGAGCAGCTGGCGGACGAGCTCGAGGCCGATGCCGCGCGAGGCGCTGTAAGAGCATTGGTGTGAGGTACTGTGAGAGAGGAGAGGAGGAGAAGAGGACGGACCCGGTGACGAGCCAGGTGGTTGTGTGGCTTGTGCTCGGCATCTGGGTGGTCGAGAGTATGTGAGTAGGAGGGAGAGCTTACGATGCTTGGCTGCTGTGGCGGAGGGCTTTATATACTCGCTATACCAGAACGTTCGGGCGAGTATGAGTGGATGAGAAGCGGGGCGTGGGTGCGCACCGAGGACACGCGGGCCGGAGATAGCACCTCTCGTCTGGATGAGAGCGCGGAGGAGGAGCTGACGAGCTGACGAGCGTCGACTGCCGTAGTCTGAAGGTGAATGCGCGGGCGCCGGTCCCGATCGCGTGCCCTGCGCAGACGTCTGCACGAGCGCAGTCATTGACGAGCGATTGATTGCGAGGACGTCGATCGACCGCCGCGAACGTTGGCAGCTGAGAGAGGATAAGTCGCATGCGCAGAGGAAGAGCTAGCGTACGTTCGAGGGGATCACCTTACCGCACGCGCATATAGTGACAGTCTGGGGAGAAGGATCGTAGCACGCGAGCTGTCCGATGCAGCCACAGCAACGCGTGGAGACGTCATCGCACGTCCGGCACAGACCAGCAGCGGCGGCTTCCCGGAATCTGCTACTGGCTGACTTGGATCGAGCGAGTCCCGGGCGCGGGCTTCTTCAGTGGCATGGATAGTGGGCGAGCGAGAGAGAGAGAGCAGCCATCGGTGCAAAGCACGTTGCATGGCACTGCCGCTGAGACAGACGCTCGCAGCTTCTCGCGCGGACGGTTGACTGCGATCCAGCATAACCGCAGGCTTCTTCTGCTATGCGCAGCGGAGGCACACAACTACGCACCTTCGCCGCGTCGGCCCCGCACTGCTTGCTTCGAAACTCAAAAAACAAGATTCTTGTCTTCGGGCGCGACTCATCGTTACAAACCCCCGTGATTACCTTCACCAGGGGATCGGCTCGCCGTTGTACCGCAGGTACTTGCCGCTGTCCGCGGGCGTCGCGCTCGTGATCACCTGCAGGATCCCCCGCACGCTCTCCTCCGGCGTCAGCACCGCCTCCTTCCCGCCCATGTCTGCCGGGGAACGCACGTTAGATGCGCGGACGTAGGACATAGCAGCATGGCGAGTGCTCACCTGTCTGCACCCACCCCGGGCAGAGCGTGATGACCGTCAAGTCCGGCCGCTCGACCTTCTGCTTGTACGCCTGCCCACTCCGTCAGCACCAAACGACAGCCGCGCGCTCGAGTCCAGCTGCGAAGTCGCGCGCGCGGGCACGCACGCACCAGCATGTTCAGCGCAGCCTTGCTCAGCGCGTACGACGCGATCTTCCGGTGCGCCTCCACCTCCATCGCCCCCACGCTCCCCACGCTCCCCGCCGTGCTCGACACGTGCAGGATCTTCTTCGCCCGTCCTTTTTCCAGGAACGGCAGCGCCGCCTGCGAGACGAGCGCGGGCCCGACCGTGTTCGTCTTCAGCACGCCGAGCAGCGCGTCCCCGTCCAGCGTGAACGCCGTGTCGAACGGCGCCTGCCCGTGTGCGCCGTGTCAGTCGCTTCAAACGCGCGGAATGGATGGGAGGGGAGGGGAAGGGAGGGAGGGGGACGCACGATGCCCGCGTTGTTGACCAGGTAGTCCAGCCCGAGCTCGCCCAGGATCGGCGCGAGGAGCCCCGGCAGCGCGCGGATGCTCGCAAAGTCGCTCACGTCGAGCGCCACGACGTGCAGCCGCCCGCCCGCGCCGTCCTGCAGCGCGTGCAGCGCGGAGGCGGACGCGCCCGAGGGCGTGCGCGTGGCGGCGATGACGAGGTTGGAGGGGGAGAGGAGGAGCTGGCGCGTGAGCTCGAGGCCGATGCCGCGGTTCGCGCTGGGTATAGCAGGGTGGGGGCGGTTGTGAGTGGGTGGTGCAGGTAAGGATGTGGGGAGGGGAGGGAGGGGGCTTACCCGGTGACGAGCCAGGTAGTGGTTACGGACGACATGCTTTCTTTTGGGTGTTGGATACGATAAGAAGCGCGAGAGGCTGAGGGCGATCGACGGGTTCTCCTCGCCCGCCCGCGCGGGCGTTATATAGTGCGCGCGCTGTGGGAGCTTCTCGCTTGCGGGGGTCGGGAAGCG
Organism: Trametes sp. AH28-2; assembly: GCA_001304625.1. Taxonomy (NCBI): domain Eukaryota; kingdom Fungi; phylum Basidiomycota; class Agaricomycetes; order Polyporales; family Polyporaceae; genus Trametes; species Trametes sp. AH28-2. The sequence goes on from KQ464116.1 coordinate 120,744, forward strand.
GCTAGCGTCATGGGGAACTGGGTAACTGGGGAACTGGGGCGGTCCCGGGAGGGAGGCACAGAAGGCGCGCGTCCTGGTCTATTGCTAATCAGTGAGTGCGCGGGCGAGAGTCTGGAGATAGCGTCATGCGGGATATGAGTGTGGGAGCGCGGCTGCTATCAGGCTCAGCGGTGTGCGCGAGGCGCGGAGCTGGACGGCGGATTGAATGCGAGGATGCGAGGACGCGGGGTGCGTGTATAGGTGCCGCTGGGATTTGCGGGTGGGAGGGAGTGCAGCTGGACAGGCGTACATACCCTCGCGTCGTCTCGCAGGACGCGGCAGGTTGCAACTTGGTCGTGCGCGACAGTACGAGTCGCGATGGTGCGATGGTGCGATGTCGAGACATGCATGTCTATCGGCGCGGGCCGCTCTGATCTGGAGGGGGACGTCCACAAGGCGGCTGACGCGAACCCGGGAAAATCAGGCCAGAAGGGCACCGTGCGGGATTCCTGTCTGCATCGTGCCTCGCGCGGTGGGTGTTGAGTCAGCATCCAGGCGTACCCGGACGGTGATGTACGTATGGTTCCGGCGTTGTAGTCGACTCGACTCAGGCTCGAGCGGGAGATTTAGAGCGTATTGGACTCGGACAACGTGACGCTGGAGTGAATGTGCTGGGACGCGTGAATTCATGGATCGCTATATGTTCCTGTGCTATCTTGGGGGATGCCATGTCAGTTAGTCTCGTCGAGGTCCGAGTAAACCGCCACGCACCTTCTCTTACAATTACAACAGACCGCACGCCGCCCGCAACACCACGCTCATGCAGCCCTGACCTGGACCTGAGGCGCGCCCTCCGCGCCTGTGCAGCTTGGGTGCTGACTGTGTCGACTGCGCGGGGGCGGACATAGCATCGAACACGTCTGCAGAGGGGTGCCCGGCGTCGCGACACCTCTGCCGATCGGATGTCTGACGAGTGTAGCGCACTGACAGAGGGAGATAAACGGTCAGCAGCGCAGGAGTGTGCGTTGTAAGCTGCTCTGAATTGGGAAGTAGCTCCGGGTGGGCGAGAGGGCGTTGTGGGCGAGGATGATGTGGTTCGGGATGAGTGACGTACGGCGGTTGGCGCCCGGCGGGCGAGTCGCTCAGGCTTGCCGGGCCAGTGCGGATACGGTTATGCCGTAGCCGTGCTGATTCGAACCACCAGCAAGGGAACAGACGCATAGCCGAATCTGCGATATCGAAAAGACACAGTGCAGAGTGCATCTTCCGAGAGGAGCGTCTCCGACGCGCGGATTCTCGCCGTGCAAAGGCTGCTTGTACTGCGACGACTTTGAGCGGGGATCGCAAGCCAATAGCTTGTTCTCGAACGTCTATCGTACAGATGCGCATCGTACCCACTGGCTCCTCACTCGAGCGCGGGGCTACCACGGGACCACCTCCCCGGTGTACCGCAGGAACTTGCCGCTGTCTTCCTTGGTCGCGGAGGTGACCACCTTGAGGAGCCCGGCGACGCTCTCTGACGGCTCGAGCGGGGCGTTCTGCGTCCCCATATCTGACACAGCCAAGGTCCGTATCAGCGTGCATCGTGGAGGTTACACGATGCAGGACGCCCACCTGTCTTCACCCATCCCGGATCTAGGGTGAGCACGATGAAGTCTGGTCTCTCCAACTTCTGCTTGTACGCCTGATCCACACGCCCGGTCAGAAGGAGTACAGCTGCCGGCGCATGCCGCGGACGACGGGGCTCACGAGCATGTTCACGGCGACCTTGCTCATCGCCGCGGCGGTGAACTCGCCGTGGTTGAAGGACGGGATGGCGCCCGCGAGCGCGAGGCTCGCGCCGACGCCGGAGACGTGCGCGATCTTCCGCGTCGGCGCCGTCTCGAGCAGCGGGAGGAGCACGCGCGAGACGAGCGCGGGCCCGACGGCGTTCGTGCGCAGAATGGCGAGGAGCGTCTCGGGGGCGACGGTGAAGGCCGTGTCGAACGCGTTCTGGATCCGGGTTCGGAGCGGAGGGGCGGAGGGAGGGAGGGATGGAGGTCAGCGCGAGTGCGGGATCCGGGGGGCGTTGGGAGGGAGAGGGGGGCGGACGTACGATCGCTGCGTTGTTCACGAGGCAGTCGAGCCCGAGCTTCCCTAAGATGGACTCGAGCCGCGCCGGGAGGCCACGGACGTTGTCGAAGTCGCTGATGTCGAGCTGCACGACGTGGAGCGTCCCTTTCGCCGTGGCCTTTAGGTCGTTCAGGGCTGCTGCTCTCTCGGGGTGGCGGACTGCTGCGACCACGAGGTTTGTCGGGGTTTCGAGGAGCTGCCGGACGAGCTCAAAGCCTATGCCGCGGTTAGCCCTGGAAGAGATCAGATTTTGGATGGTGCTTCGAAGAGATGATCAGAGGTAAAGCGGTACTCACCCCGTAACGAGCCAAGTCGTCGGACGCGCTGTGGAGGCCATATCGCGACACTGCTACTAATGTCTCCCAATGTATGAGATGAGAGCGCTGAGGGGCGCTGGTGAAATCGTCGACGCCTGTCCCTGGTCGAGACATCTTATAAGGTGCAGGCGGCCAGGGAGCGTCGTACTTCCATGCTTGTGGGATGCCACCGCTCTTGTCGATCGAGGGTCGGGGATAGCAGAACACCTAGTCTCGAGGCTGTCAGGAGAGACAGCACGACGACGGAAGTGGTTCTTCAGACGAGTCTGCCGTAGGGACGCGTCGTACGGCGCCGGCGGACAGAGCCCGAGCGTTGTCTGGGAGCGTATCCGTCGCCGAGGCACTCGCACGCCATTAGACTTGTTGTAGGCCGGAACTACATCGACCTGTTCCCGGTCGATCGGGTATCATTGCATCTGGCCTCTTTTGCAGGTACCGTACCTTATATCGTGACCCCACTGACTGCCAGTTTCGAGTGTGCGGCGAAGAGAGCGTTCAGAGCAGACGTTCGCAGCAGATATGCTCGCGCTACTAACGGAGATACTGAGGCTCGTACGATGGTCAGCACTTCGACAGTAAGTTGACTTCGAGTATCAACCTACCGGGCACCTCAACACTATGTCGACGCTGTTGAGATTGAATCGAGTTGCATGTCCAAGCGCCTGAACGAGTCTGGATATCAACTCAGACGTGTGTACCATGTCACCCGCGATACCGTCCACGCCGGCACTTTGCGCACGCGGCTATAAGTATACTTCAACAGTATATGATTCACGTAGAGCGGGGGTTACACGTCCGGGACCATCACATCTCGTTCTCTCCCTGCAGCTCGCAGGCCTACCACGGGACCTCCTCCCCGTTTTGCCGCAGGAACTTACCGCTGTCCGCCGTAGTCGCAGTAGTGATGACCTTGAGGATGCCGGAGATACTCTCTGAGGGCTCGAGCGCTGCGTGTGGGCCGCCCATGTCTGGTTAGAGAAGCAATGAGATCAGCATGAGGAAGCTGCGAGCACAAGGCGGAGCGATTGCGTACCGGTCTTGACCCAGCCGGGGCAGAGCGTGATGACCACGAAGTCGGGCCGCTCGAGCTTCTGCTTGTACGCCTGCAGGGGGTGCTCTCGGTCAAAACTGGAAGGTGTCTCGCAGCACGCAAATCAGGGACGCACAAGCATGTTCAGCGCGGCCTTGCTCATCGAGTACGCCGTGTATTTGCCGTTCTCGAGCGCCGTGAGCTGGCCCGCGGTCGCGATGCTGCCCGCCGTGCTCGAGATGTGCAGGACCTTCTTCGCGCGGCCTTTATCGAGAAACGGCAGCAGCATGCGCGAGATAAATGCGGGCCCGACGGAGTTCGTGCGCAGGATGTCGAGCAGCTTCTCGGGCTCGACCGTGAACGCCGTGTCGTACTCCGTCTACGTGAGGAAACACGATGGGTGAGCGTGCTGACGCGACTAAGTTGAGGGTACATACAATGGCGGCGTTGTTGATGAGGTAGTCGAGCCCGGTGGAGCCGAGGATAGATTCGAGGCGCGCGGGGAGGGCGCGGATGCTGTCAAAGTCGCTGACGTCGAGCTGCACGACGTGCAGGGTTCCCTTCGCTGCACCTTTCAGGCCGTTGAGTGCAGTCGCCTTCGCGGGGTTGCGGGCGGTTGCAACGACGACGTTGGTCGGGGAGCCAACGAGTTGTCGAACGAACTCAAAGCCGATGCCGCGATTGGCACTGAGACAAGTACAATCTGTGAATAGGGTAATTATGAGCCCGAGAATAGGAATACTTACCCGGTGACGAGCCAGGTGGTCGGACGAGCTGTAGATGACATGTCGAGTGAAAATGCCTCAGCGTCGGTGGGATGTATGACGACTGACCTTGTACGAGGGCATTATATAGGACACGACTTGTGCGATGTTCTCACTGGCAGTTTGCAGAAGAAGCAGGCACCAAGGTAATCCACTAATCCCCGGCCGGAGATCGCGAGATGAGCATCGTCAGACTGTGTATGCGTGTGAGAACGTCGTGGACGGCATTGCGCAGTAAATACGCCTACCGTTGAATATGCGAAGCTAAACCAGCTCTACCGGCATGAGTCAAGTCGTCGAGCAGGGTAGCGGTCGCAAAGTACACGGTCAAAACGCAGGGATGGAACCCAGAAGGCGATGGCTAGCAAGCTCGGAGCCATGGGCTATCCCAGCTCTGGCGAGGTGCTATGTGTTCAGCTCAAGATGCTAGAGAACCAGAGTGGCTAGTCAAACGAGTACGCAGCTCTGCCCGCTGTAACTGTCACCTAGAAGACCATGTCATACATTCTGCTTGAAGTCGAATCCGGTGACAGGTCTGACCCGGAGAGGCGTCGTTTCCGACCGCACAGGTAATCCAAGATGTAATCCAGCAATTGTCTCGGCACCAAAGAACCAGAGTCTGCGAGCCTGTGGTATCATCCAGTCGGACCCGAGTCGTTGTGCGCCGTGCCTCGTGGAGGTTGCGCGTAGGACAGTGACCCGGTTCGCGACACGGCAATGCAGGTCGAGTTGTTCCGGGTGGTCAGGCGACTGTCCTGACTGGGCTGGATGTGTCGCAAGATGCTACGAGCGCTGCTATCTCCTAGCGAACAGGCGGAGGGTACGAGGAGGAAGGGAAGAGACGAGCGCAGTCATGGATGATGGTGGTTCAGTCGAAGGTGTCAAGCGATGTTAGCGCCCGTGGACGCTTCAGCAACGCCGCGGATCCCGCTCTCTACTTAGTATATTTCCGGGACGTACACATGTTCCGAGCATGTCCACCCAGAAAAACAGCCAATAGGAGCGCTCTTCCATTCACGCATAGACTAAGAATCGCGCATACAAGCACAGCAATATTGGAGACGTGTGAGCTCCTGGCCGGCGGTAGCTGGAAAGCATCTATACATGATCCATCTGAAGTGTACACGAGGGTACCGTCGCGGGACTTAGTCTGTTACTGTACAAAGCATTGGCCTGCACTGTACTCCTAGGGGGCATCTACCACGGGATGACTTCCCCAGTTTGCTTCAGGAACTTGCCGCTGTCCGCCTTGGTCGCGGAGGTGATGACCTTCAGGATGCTGGCGGCACTCTCGGACGGCTCGAGCTCGCCCCGCTCGGTGCCCATATCTGTCGCGTGCAAAATTCGAGTGAGTATACCGGCAGAGACCGAAGAGGGGTGAGTTGAGTTGGGGATGCGCACCGGTCTTGACCCATCCCGGGCAGAGCGTGAGCACGACGAAGTCGGGCCGCTCGAGCGCCTGCTTGACCGTCTGGAGGACATCATTCCGGTCAGCACGAGGGATAGCTTCTCCTTCGCAACGAGGAGGAGAGTGCCGGCGCGGACTTACGAGCATGTTCAGCGCGGCCTTGCTCATCGAGTACGCCGTGTACGAGTACTTCCCCCGGAGCTCCACGAGGCCGCCCGCGCCCGCGATGCTGCCCGCTGTGCTCGAGACGTTCAGGATCTTCTTCGCGCGGCCCGCCTCGAGGAACGGCAGGAGCACGCGCGCGACGTGCGCGGGCCCGACGGCGGTCGTGCGCAGGATGTCGAGCAGCGCTTCGGGCTCGACGGTGAACGCCGTGTCGGCTAGGGCCTGCGTCCGTCGTGGAGAGTCGGGCGTGAGCATGGATCAATGAGTGCCACGGTCGTGCTCTGGGCTGGGTGTTGAAGTGTGGGGACTCACGACGGCGGCGTTGTTGATGAGGTAGTCGAGCCCGGTCGAGCCCAGGATCGGCTCCACCTGTGTCGGGAGCGCGCGGACGCTCGCAAAGTCGCCGATGTCGAGCTGGACGACGTGCAGAGCGCCTTTGGCGGTCTTCTGGAGGTCGTGGAGTGCGAAGGCCTTGTCGGGGTTGCGTGCGGTCGCGACTACGAGGTTGGTCGGGGACTCGAGGAGCTGCTTGACGAGTGCGAGGCCGATGCCGCGGTTCGCCCTGGGGACGGAGATGAGGGGTGTCTGGTGCGCACGAGCGAGAAGGTGACGCTCACCCGGTAATGAGCCAGGTGGTAAGTTGGGTCGTAGAAGACATGGTTGGCGTTGCTGAGATGTGTGCGTCGATGCGCATCCATCTGGTGCAGACTCTGAGTCTTTATACAACTCTGCGAGGTTTCCGTCGACGGGGGCGCCTTGTTAAGTCCTTGACCGGGGCCTATTATTGGCAGCTGGGAGTCGCTGGGAACCATGACTAAGTGGGTTGTTTGTCTCCGTAGGCGCACGGTGTGTGCGCGGGATCTCCGGTTGGGACGGGAATGGACAGAGAGCTACCGAGAGGCGGCGTATGTCTCTGAAGTGATAATCAAAGAGGTGGCAACGCTGAAGAAGGGCACGACGAGACGTACCCGACCACAAGCACTCAACGCTGCGGCGAACTGGGCTCATTCTTCTTTTACCCGTACCATGAGATCCAGTTCGGAGTCGTTCGAACGAGCGACGTATAAAGCTCTGAGGTATGTTCACGCACAACGTAAATGAAACGCCTCGATTTGACCCACCGAACCGATGGTCACTGAACTTGAACTCTGTCCGCCGCGCAGGTATGGCTGCTTGCGCTGACAGAGGACTCCCTCATCACGACTGAAAAGACCGTCCTGATGTCAATTTCAGGCCGGAAACGCTTCCACTGGCCATCCTATTGCAAGTGTGGCATTCATCTTGGCGAGCGCGGCCGAGGGCCAGACGTACGAGCCCAAATCCACCGACCTAGCGGTCGCGTCGGGTCCCCGCTGCGTCAAGACAGGTTCAACGATGCTCTGAGGACCTGACTGGAGTTTGTGTATGCCGACCCAGGTGGTTTCCCGGCTGGGCATGCGCTGTAGAAAGGCGCTGTCATGAGTCTGTTGCTGTTGCGTGGCCTGTGAAATAAGATATTGGCGTCCCACACGCCGTCTGTGGATGGCATAAGCGCTGAGTGGATTCGGGGGGCGACGCGATCGTGAAGTAGGTGAACGCACCAACGACTTCATTCGGGAGTGTTGCTGAAGGTATCCCGGAGCGGGGTGCCACGACACCTTCGGGTTCTCGGCGGAAAGTAGGAACTGCCCGCAAAGTCACAAAAAGACACGGGCCTTCTGCTTGACGGCACGTCGACTGAAAGCAGCCAAGGGAAGTAGAACGCGCGTGTGCACTGGGTGCATGTCTCGCATTCCCCTGCTCGTAGAACAGTGAGGATCTTAGCTTCATTTGCGTGCCGAGGTCGATGAATTCGATGACGTACCTGGGCAGACGGTAGCATACGTCTTGTGACGTCCTTTCTGTGAGGCTCGTGCACAAGGCAGAGTGGAAAACAGACTGCATGATAGCTATAGAGATGGATGTCTGTGGAACTACAGTACGATACAGCCTACGCCTGCAGGGACTAGAGGCATAGAACCATACGTAGCGCGTCGTCGAATCAAATTCATGGTTACCTCTTCTATACCCACATCCTTGCAGTGTCACTCACTGTAGCAATGATTCTGGCCCCTCGTGCTCCTAGAGGATGTACTGGGCTGGGTAGATGGCCGTAGCGAACACAAGACAAGGAGCTAAGCGCCTGCAACGGCCCAGGTGGCGGCCTCATCTTATCAGATAAGACGCCACCGACTATGACGCGTTCGCTTCGATCCAGTGTTCGTTTGCAACGTTCACATCAACCACGATACCCACTGAGCAGACCGCCACTTGGACGAGGTGCAGGGCAGTTGACGCTGCATGCTGATTCTGTGCAGTGCAGTGTACAGACCTAAGCCAACGGGCTCTCTCCTCACGGGGCCGCAACAGACACTGCGGCGGGCCCGAGCGCAGGGATCGTCGACTCTCGCGCGCAAGGTCCTTCAGGTCCTCGGGCCTCATGCACAGGGCTATGTATCACAGCCATATGCCGAGAAGATCTCATTGAAAGGTCATGGGTACGGGTCGATGCCTGCTGATAATCGAAAGCGCTCCCAGTGAGAAGCACAGCCCATGCCTCGAGGAGGAGAACATATGCGGAACGCTGGGAGAGTAGAAATCTAGGCGCATTCATCGAACTCTCTGCAGGGGGACTCACCCATAGTTTCTCGTCCTAGGTGCGCCCTTCGAGATTAGCGATGCATACGTTCTCGTACAAGATTCGTACTGATGAATGTCTTGCAGATTCCTAGCACTCGCCGGTAGCGACCGCCCCACTGACATTGGTACAGCTGCACACATCGCAACGCAGGACCTCACGAGCATCGCCTCATCAGCAGTCTTCTCAGCTTCCCAACTAGCGTCCACAACGCCCAGAAGCGCCCACCGGTGCCCGAAGCTCCTCAGAACCCTTCAAATACGGCGCCGTATCGTCTCTCCCCTCAGGCTCTCCCATCGCCACTCTCCCCAACGCCCCTCGCCCTCTACTCGCCCTCTACATGGTCTCCATCAACTATGACGTCCTCGGCGTCCTCTTCGGCGCAGTGTACTGCAGCGTCGCCGCGGTGCGCGCCTAGCGCTGGTGGTTCGGGCCCGCGGGGTTCCTGGGTGCCCCTCCGACGCCTCTGGAGGACGTAGAGAGCGCCACGCACGCGTACACGCCGACGCTGGGTTCTGCGAGCAAATCGCAGGGTTCCGCTTGAGGATCTGGACGACTCGCGGGTTACGCGTTGGAGCCCTATTCACGTCGATCGAGTCCGCGGCGCCGTGCGTATTTTCCTTCCCCTTCCGTCACCACTCTCATAACATTGCCTGATCTTGCGGCAAATACTCAGCCGGAAGTCGTTGGCGCATGAATTTCGGACTGGAGCATCAGCGGGATGCGGGCGTATTGCATCGCCGAGAGGACAGGCACGGCAGGTCCTAGCGACGATGAGGCTGGTTTCTTCCGCATGACCCATGGATGTAAGGCTGACGTCGCTTGGTAGACCGTATATGCTCCAGAAACCGCGCTTTCATGATCATGCTCCCCTCCAACTTCGCACCGTGCGTCTAGTCTGTTATTCGTAGTAACCCCTCATCGCGACCACTGCATCCTTCTCTCAACATGTTTCCCTAGTCAGAATCCCTACCGGATACCATTCGACCGCTTAGCACTCGTAGATACGCACGTAGCAGCAGCAAGCATTCAACGGCCCAATCTATTCCTAACAATACAGCATTGCACCCCTGCCGCATCTAGTCTAGACTCCGTCTCAGCAGAGGCGGGTTCTCTACACACTTGAGAGTCCGTCGCCGGACTACCACGGGATGACCTCCCCGGTCTGGCGCAAGTACTTGCCGCTGTCCTCCTTCGTGGCGGACGTGATGACCTTGAGGATGCCGGCGACGCTCTCGGACGGCTCGATCGCCGCGCGCTCGCCGCCCATGTCTGCCCACGGCCGCCGTCAGCAGGAGGAACCTCTGGGGACTGGGGGGCTAGTGTGGGCGGATGCGGAGGCGGGGACGCACCTGTCTTGACCCAGCCCGGGCAGAGCGTGAGAGCGATGATGTCGGGCCGCTCGAGCTTTTGCTTGACGGTCTGATGAGCGTGCCTCTGTCAGTACAAGCACGAGCACGAGCACGAGAGCACGCGCGCCGCCTTCGCAGCGCAGCACAGGCAGACGTTGAGCGCGGAGTGAGACGGGGACGCACGAGCATGTTCAACGCAGCCTTGCTCATCGCGTACGCGGTGTAGTGCCCGCGCAGCTCGGGGATGTCGCCCGCGCTCGCGATGCTGCCCGCCGTGCTCGACACGTTCAGGATCTTCCTCGTCGGCGCGTTCTCGAGGTAGGGCAGGAGCACACGCGAGAGGTGCGCGGGCCCGACGGCGTTCGTGCGCAGCGTGTCGAGGAGGGCTTCGGGCTCGACGGTGAACGCGGTGTCGGCGAGGGCCTGTGTAGCGGAGCAGCGGATCAGGGTGAGTAATGTGAGGGCAAGGGAGGACGGGCCCAGGACGGGACCGGAACTCACGATGCCCGCGTTGTTGATGAGGTAGTCGAGCCCGGTCGCGCCCAGGATCGGCTCGAGCCGCGGCGGGAGCGCGCGGACGCTCGCGAAGTCGCCGACGTCGAGCTGGACGACGTGCAGCGTGCCCTTGGCGGACTGCGCGAGGTCGTGCAGCGCAGTCGCTTTGGCGGGGGTGCGCGCGGCTGCGACGACGAGGTTGGTGGGCGACTCGAGGAGCTGCTTAACGAGCTCGAGGCCGATACCGCGGCTTGCGCTGGATATTGTGGTAGTGATGAGCTGGGTAAGGGGGGAAGGAGATGGTGTGAGACGTACCCGGTGACGAGCCAGGTAGTGGGACGGGCGGTAGAAGACATTATTGGTGTTGTTAGGAGATGTATGTCGCTGTCGACCCGTCTTTGGGAAGACACTTTATGCAATCCATGGTATTTCCGTCAACGGAGACGGGCTGTTATTTCCTTGACCGGAGATGCTGGCAGGAGAGGCTCGCTGGGACCGCCGCGGCGGTGGTCTGGAGAGGAGGCATCCCGCCGTGGACAGAATCGCCGATCGATAAGAAAATATACCGAGAGGCGGAGTATGTGGCTGGAGAGGTAGGAGGGCGTGAGTTATGTTTGCGCAACATTACACAGAGCGTTGATAGTAGCTTACCAAGACGGTAGACAGTCTCGATCGTGTCTCTATCCGCGGGCGAGCTGTAGGATGAAAATGCAATACCGGTGCAGTATATACACTGTTGGGTACGTTGAGATGCCATGTTCGCGCAGAGAGTTGTGGATGCTACTGCGTGGTGGTTTGACAGCAGGAGCAGTGGTGGCCGTCGACTCGAAACGGGCGAAGGAAGAAGGTGCGGACTGTTCGGGCCGGGACTCCGATGGTAGCGGCGCTGTGGCGTTGGGCGCTAGTGTGCGCCTTTGCTTCTTGCCCCCTTCTCTCAGCTCTGCTCTAAGAAGGTGATACACCATGCCTGAATGCCTCCAGGTATATTCAGAGCGCCAAGATTAGTCGACTGCCCACCTGAGTGCCCATCAAATCTATCCTAGCCTATTACCGACACAGTGATGACATGTGCATCGATATCCATGTCCAACGACTCGGACAAGCCCAGCGGCCCTGTAGGGCGCGGGCTGCATCATATTTGCTCATTCTTCTTCAAGTGGCTATACATCTAGAGATGCATTCAGATCCATGAACGGGAACGCGATCTGCCGTTCACTGGCGAGTATTGGTAAGTTGGGCGCTGTGCACTCGAACGAACACCTGGAACTGACTCGCCGTCCTCTCATTATAGCATAACGTCTCCGCGTGCCTCTAGACGCCAACTTGCAAGCTCGTTAGTCGGCACTCGACTAGAATTGAATACATCATCATGTGCGCCATGCCTGGTAAGCCGTAGGGCCAAACCGAAGCGTCATATGCCAGTCAAACCGATGAGAGTATGCAGATCTACGCGCACCAGCAGATTTCTCCGTTGGCTGGTGGATATCCTCTCCACTACACCTGAGTGACATCAGCGACATGGCGTCTCCACACCGTCCACATTGCCGACCGACAATCGAGGCCTCTCGTCAGAGGCTCTTCCGCATATACAACCCGCACGACGACAGAGCTGTGTCATGCTGCCCGAGGTACATAACTTCAGCCACACGCTCACCGTCCTCTGCCGTGCATAGTGATATACAGTATACTTATGCTATCTCCGTTCAGTCTGAACTCGGCCGCACAAAGCAGCGACGACCTGTCTATTCGCTATGTAATAAAGGTGCGCAAAGATCAGTGTCCTAGGAGGGCAAATTGTTGACCTCGCGCGGCTATAGCATGCATGGTAAGACGAGAACCCCACCGTGTCCTCCGCCGCGTCCTCGAAGCGTTGGTTGTGAGAAGAATGACTAATCTCTCGTTGTAATGTTCTTCCTTGCTTCTGACGTCTACTAATCACAACAACAGCTAACTCCGAGATTCTAGGGTATATAGGCGACGGGAGGTCCCTCGGAACGAACGCATATTCATCCTATAACTACGAGAATCACAGAAACAATGTCTTCCACCGCTCGCCCAACCACCTGGCTCGTCACCGGGTGAGTATCGCTTCCCGTTCCTCGCTCACCGAATACTGTTCATCTCCGCTTCCAGGGCAAACCGCGGCATCGGCCTCGAGCTCGTCAGACAGCTCCTTGAGACGCCGACAAACCTCGTAGTCGCCACCGCGCGCAACCCCGACAAGGCGGCCGCGCTGCACGACCTCGCGAAGACCGCGAAGGGGAAGCTGCACGTCATCAAGCTCGACATCAGCGACTTCGCCGCCGTGCGCGCGCTCCCGAAGCAGCTCGAGCCGATCCTGGGCGACGCCGGGCTCGACTACCTCGTCAACAACGCCGCGATGGTGCGTAGACCTCGTTCTTCGCCGGGCATCGGGGTGTTGACTGACCCGTGCTCGTTCAGGCCGTCTGGGACACGGCGTTCACGATCGATCCGGACACGCTTCTCGCTGTGCTCCGCACGAACGCGGTCGCGCCCGCGCTGCTCTCGCAGGTCGTGCTCCCGCTCCTCGAGAAGGGCCGCGCGAAGACGATCGCGCACGTGTCGAGCACGGGCGGGAGCATCGGAAGCCACTCGGGCGGAAACGTGCTCGAGGAGTTCAAGCTCGCGACGCCGTACCCGATGAGCAAGACCGCGCTGAACATGCTGGTGAGTGCTCAATAACTCGGTGAGGAGTGGGGTGGGGTGAGCGGTGCTAATGGCGAGGTGGCATAGGCGTATAAGCAGAAGCTCGAGCGGCCTGATCTTATCGTGCTTACCCTGTGCCCGGGGTGGGTCAAGACCGGTTAGTGTTCTCTCTCTGCGCGCGTCCATGTCGAGATATCCTTATGCTGGCTCTTCGGTTCTCAGATATGGGTGGCCCGAATGCAGTGCTGGAGCCCTCCGAGAGCGTCGCCGGCGTACTCAAGGTCATCACGTCCGCGACTCATGCAGACAGCGGCAAGTACTTGAGGTACAACGGAGAGGAGATCCCGTGGTAGACTGTTACCGGCGCGCGCAGTCGCAGAAAGTAGGGTCTTCGGACAGGAATGGTAGGACGTCCGCTGTTCAATGTATATACCCAGAAGAGGTATGTAGCGCAGTGCTATGAGGTAGTCGAGGCCCGTAGAACCAAGGGTTGGTTCGACCCGACCCGGGAGGGCGCGGACGCTGTCGAAGTGGCCAACGTCAAGCTGGATGACGTACAGCGCGCCCTTGGCGGTCTGCGCGAGGTCGTGCAGCGCGGTCGCTTCGGCGGGGGTGCGCGCGGCTGCGACGACGAGGTTGGTCGGCGACTCGAGGAGCTGCTTGACGAGCTCGAGGCCGATGCCGCGGCTTGCGCTGGATATGGTGGCGGTGTGAGCTATGTAGGTAAGGGGCGACGGAGATGGAGAGAGACGTACCCGGTGACGAGCCAAGTGGTGGGACGGGCGGTGGGAGACTTGAACGGAGTTGTTGGGGGATGCATTTCGCTGTCGACCCGTCTACGCCATGACGCTTCATGCAGTGCATGGTATTTCCGTCAACGTCGGAGACGGGCTGTTATGTCCTTGGCCGGGGATTCTGGCAAGAGAGGCTCGCCGGAGACCGCCGCGGCGATGGTCTCGAGTGGAGGCATACCGCCGTCGACCGAATGGCCGATCAATGAGGAGATATACCGAGAGGCGGAGTATGCGGCTTGAGAGGTAGGAGAGCGTGAGTTATGTTTGCGCGAGAGCACTATTGATAGCTTACCAAGACCGTGACGGGAGACAGACTCTCTGCCTGGGGACGAGCTGTAGGACAGAGAGGAGATGCTGGTGTTGTTTGGTACGCAGAGATGCGATTTCCACTCAGAGAGTTGTGAGAGCTACTCCGTGGCAGGAGCAGTACTTGGCGAACACGGACTGTTCGGGCCGGAACTCCGATGGTAGCGGCGGGCGTACTCTGTCTCTGCGTGAGAGGAGTCTCGAGTGGCCGACCGTTGCCCCCGTGAACCACCTCCAGCCTACAACTTCTTACCCGCATTGCTTTGACATCTACAGCCATGGCCAACGCCTAGCACAGCGGTCCTGAAGGGCACGCTGCATTCTATCATCTCGTTGCCAGTCCCTGGCTTTATAATCATATGCGCACATACAATCAGAACACGATCGGCCGTCTACTGGCGGGAAACCCACTACTTGGTAAGATCGGACCCGGGTTTGTGTACTCGAACGTACAGTTGGGACTGACGCAAGCCGCCCCACCGTGCCCTCCATCGCGGAGTCCTCGAAGCGTTGTGGGAAGAATGACTAATCTCTCGCTGTGATGTTCTTCATTGTTCCTTGCTTCTGACGTCCACTAATGACAAACACAGCTATCTCCAAAATACCGGCAGGGTATATATGCGACGGGAGCTCCCGCCGACACCCACTCGCAACTAACGCATAGTCATCCCCTAGCTACGAGAATCACAGAAACAATGTCTTCCACCGCCCGCCCAACCACCTGGCTCGTCACCGGGTGAGTATCGCCGCCCGTTTCTCACCCATCGAACTCGCCTTATCTCACTTTCCATCTCCAGGGCCAACCGCGGCATCGGCCTCGAGATCGTCAGGCAGCTCCTCCAGTCGCCGACGAACCTCGTGGTCGCGACTGCGCGCAACCCCGACAAGGCGGCCGCGCTGCACGATCTCGCGAAGACCGCGAAGGGGACGCTGCACGTCCTCAAGCTCGACATCAGCGACTTCGACGCCGTCCGCGCGCTTCCGAAGCAGCTCGAGCCGATCCTGGGCGACGCCGGGCTCGACTACCTCGTCAGCAACGCCGCGACGGTGCGCGCCCTTCTCGTTCTCTCTGCAGCAGTCGTCCCGCGTTGCAAAGCGGGGGCATCATGCAGCTCGTACAGGCAGATTTGCTGACTGCGCGTGTCTAGGCGGACTGGGACTCGGCGTTCACGCTCGACCCGGACGCGCTCCTTGCCGTGCTCCGCACGAACACGGTCGCGCCCGCGCTGCTCTCGCAGGTCGTGCTCCCGTTTCTCGAGAAGGGCCGCGCGAAGACGATCGCGCACATCTCGAGCTCGGGCGGGAGCATTGGGCGCCTCGCTGGCGGGAACTTCCTCGAGGAGTTCAAGCTCGCGACACCGTACCCGATGAGCAAGACCGCGCTGAACATGCTGGTGAGTGCCCAAGTGCCCGGTGAGATGGTGGTGTGGGGTCAACGGTGCTGATGCGAGGGCGAAACAGGCGTATAAGCAGAAGCTCGAGCGACCTGATCTGATCGTGCTGGCTCTGTGCCCGGGCTATGTCAAGACCGGTTCGTGTCCCGTCCCTGCCCGCGTTCGTGTCGAGATTTGCTCGTGCTCACTTGTTGATCGTCAGACATGGGTGGCTCGAACGCGGTGCTGGAGCCGTCCGAGAGCGTCGCCGGCGTACTCAAGGTCATCACGTCCGCGACCCATGCAGACAGCGGCAAGTACCTGCGGTACAACGGAGAGGAGATCCCGTGGTAGACTGTCACCGTTGCGGAACACAGTCACTGAATACAGGGTCTCGAGATACAAGTGGTAGGACGTCCGTTCAATGTGTATACTTAGCAGAGGTAGCGTGGTTCCTCTTCAATGCGGTGTAATACGTCGAGTATTGGGTCCACATACAGGTCGGATGTCGCGCGCACTGTATACTTCGGCCGCTCGAAACGCGTACATACGGGCAGGCAGAATGGCTCAGGCCGACAGAGCGTCCGGCGCTCATTTCACGTATGCAACCCAGATTGAGACGGTCGGCTTGCACATTGCTTCTCTAGTCCGATGGCACTACGGAGGGTTGTCTCCCCCGGTGTGTCGCATGTACTTCAAGTTGCCGCTGTCCTCCTTGGTGGCGGAGGTGAACACCTTCACGGTCCCTGCGACGCTCGCTGACCGCTCGAGCAATGCGTTCTCGCGGCCCCATATTGAGGATACGATACGAGATGCGAGGCGCACCTGTCTTTGCCGAGGCAGTCGAGACCTACGGAGTTGAGAACGAGCCCGACTTTCGCCGTAACGGCGCGGACGCTGTCCAAGTCGCCGATGTCGAGCTGGACGACATGCAGCGTCCGGCCTCCGCGGAATCCTTCAGGTTTGGGGTGCCGTCGCCTCTATAGACTGCGAGCGATGGGGAGAGGTCCGTCGGGGCGGAGAGAAGTTGCCGGACGGGTTTAAGGCCAATGCCGTGGTTTGCTCTGCAGTACGTTCGGTCACGCTTCGGGGCGGCTTCGATGTACTTACCCTGTGACGAGCCATGGGGTCGTACTAGGACGGCTTGTGCACGTGGGAGACATGTTTGTCGTTGCTCCAGAGGTAGGTACGATGCATCTGTCGATGCAGCTGCCGCAGATCACTGGTTTATACAGCCCGGGCTACTTCCGTTAGCGGATGTGTTCCGTAAACTCCTTGAATGGAGATTGTTGGCAGCGCAGGCTCGCTGAGAGAGCCGGAACCTGAAAACGTGCCAGTGAGCGACAGTGCTGTTGCGGGATATATTGGCATATCAACTGTCTTATACCGTTGCGTGTGAGACATTCGCGCGAGAGGATGAGGGAGGAGACGGGGGGCAGGACGCAGGTAGGCTTGGCAGTTGCGGTGAGAGGATCCAAAGAGGTGCTGTCAGCTTGGGCCGATACCTGCGAGGCACTCGCCTCCCGTTCGAGTAGGTGATGAGCCTCGGGCTCATATTTCGTCAGCGTTTACGGCTCAAAGGGAGTCCATTGGAAGGACTTGTGGTATATACATAGGGAATAAGAATACATGGTGTATCGGCGGGCACACGGAGCTACGGAACTCAACTAGTAGTACAACAGACATTTTCGAACATACATCAAGGCCTCACGCCGACGTCGAAGCACCCACGTTCGCAGAAGCAGCAGCGGCAGCGGCCAAGCGGCGCTGGTGCGCCTTGCGCTCCTGCTCGCGCGCCTTCACGAACATCGTGTACGCGTCCCAGCAGTCGTGCCACGGCGTCGTCTCCGCATCGAAGCCGTGGTACAGCTCCTGCAGCGCGGGGAAGACGAGCGAGAGGAACGAGCCGACCATCATCGCGTCCCGGAGCGGCGACTCGCCGACGTCGAAGTGCCACAGCTTCGAGGGGCGCGTCACCTCGGGCGGCGGCGGGCCGCGCCGCAGCGGCTCGGCGGGCGGCAGGACGCGCGCGTCGATCGGGAGGCTGAGGACGTAGAGGTTGGGGCAGGCGCGCGCGAGCGCTTTGAGGCCCGAGAGCGAGACGAGCGGCTGCGAGACGGGGAAGCGGAAGAGGACCTCCTTGCGGGAGAGCGGGAAGTGGAGGTCGAGGTGTTCGAGCGCGGGCCATGAGCGGGAGAGCGTGCCGAGCACGGCGTCCGTCAGCACGACTTCGCACCAGCCGGAGATGTTCAGGTGGGTGAGCGCGGTGAGCGAGGCGAGCGGGAGGACCGCCTCTGCGTTAATGACCGTCGGGCCAGGGTGGAGGCAGGCGTTGTCGTCACCGGAGTAGACGGTGAGAGAGCTGAGAGTGGATGCACTGGGGAGTGCACCCAGGGCGACGAGGAGGGCCTCGAGCACGGGTGCGCGGGCGGGGCAGGACCGGTTCTCGATATGGAGCTCCTGCAGGTGAAGGGATGATATGGTCTTGACCAGCGCGGCGCACCAGACGAAGCAGTTCGTGTAGATGCGCGCCTTGCGGAGCGCGGGGAAACGGCCTGCCTCCTTGCAGCCGTGCGGGAACGCCGTCGTCGCGGTGCTCATGAGCTGAGTGTGGATGCGCAGGTGCGCGAGGTGGGGGAGGCCGGCGAGGTGCTCGACCGCGGCGGGCTGGAGGTTGATTGCCGGCGCGTTGAACACGACCAGGTTGCGGAGGCCCTGGATCTCAGAGCCGAGCGAGGCGGCGCTGGATATGCCGTAGCTGCGGATGAAGGAGAGGTCGAGGCGACGGACGTGAGGCGCCTGGCGCGAGAGCGTGGCGAGCACACGGGAGGCTGGCTGGGCGTCGAGCATGCTCTTCCGCACCGCAACGTTAACTGCCTGCAGTTTCGGGCCGACCAGGAGGTCGATCCGCCAGAGGAAGTTGTCGAATCCGGGCGTGGAAGAGGCCTCGCTGTGTGTGAGCGAGATGAGGTTGGGAAACAGCGGTGTGGATATCGCGCGCTGGAGGTCGGCCCAGGCGGTAGGGCAGATCAAAATTGGGGTCTCGGGCTCTCTATGCTTCAATCGGATCTCTTTCACTCTGGCAGCGTACGTTCGCATCCGTACAAGATCCTCAGGCACGATTGGACGGCGGAGTGCCTGTTGGGAAAGCTATAGCAGGACGCGAGGTGTAGGTCGATGTGAACTCACCAGCATCGGGATTGCTTCGTCTAGGCCGCGCGGGTGAGGCCGTTCCTGGATTTCCCAGAGGTCTTGGGGTAGTGTGAACAGGAGCGCGACGATGCCGGGAAGGCTGCGCCAGAGCGCGTTGAGTGCCGGCTCGCGGAACTGTTTCGACGTGCGCGCGAGCGCAGAAAATGTGCCGAGTGCTTGGTCGACGGTATGGTCGCCGACATGCGAGCAAATGAGGGCCAAGGTTTCCGCAGAGAAAGACTGTACACCGTTGGAGGTCGTTGGCTATCAAAGCTCATCAGTGCGCCGTTCTTGACGGAGCCGTATCGTTTTGCCCGCTCACCGTTGACATATCGACTGATCTTTGTAGAGAGAAAGAGTGTGAAAGACGGAGGGGTTTCGCTAGAGTGAAAGGAAGAAAGAGGGGACGGGAAGACGGTAGATCTTGCCCGAACGTCGAGGGATTGGGGATAGAGGACGGGAGAAGACAGGGATTTTATAGTGGGACGAAGCGCCGACTAGTGGCTAAAATCGAGGGTCTGGCGCCGGTGAGCAGAACCCCGGCAAGCCCGTCGGCTGCACCAGGTGCCATTGTCCGCTGTCCTGGTCCATTCCGAGGTTACAATGGCCCGAAGTACGCGTTGCAAATATTTGCACACCGGGTCGTCTGCAGAGGATGCCGGTGAGGGCGGTGTGTGCACGCTACGAGCTCGGGAGTACGTCGCGGGGCGACGGCGATCCAGATCCATCCACAGAATAGGTGCGTTCGGCTGCCTGGAGAGAATAATTTTAGCCTTGTATCCTCCAGACTGGCGAGAAGCGTGTAGCGTACCTCACAACCGTGAAGATCTGTGGTGTTTGTCTCCCCGACGTCGCACCGCTACCAAACACCGCTAAGGTTCGCGCCCTTAATCATTGCTCCAACCTCGTGACCCGGGCGATTGAAGCGTACGTAGTCAGCCGTCGTGTCGACATCAGGCGCTGTCGGACTCCACCCCGACCTCGGACTGAGCGTCGTACTCGAGCACGTCCACCGCCCGGTCGAACTGCACCTTCCTCTGGCCAGCGTTCCGGCGCCGCAGTCCGCCGCTATCCAGGTCCCCGACGGCCGCCTCTCCTGCGAAGTCCGCAGGCGGCACGAGAAAGCGGACGGCCGGGAGCGACTGTGCGCGGCGGCGCCGTTTTGCGTGGCGCGACGAGGCGTCGAGAGTGCGTAGCGCGGGTCGGAGGGCGGGCCGCAGAGGAGCGTGGGGTGCGCCGGAGGATTGGGGAGAGTGAGGGGAGGAGGGGTAGGAGGGCGGGGGACTGTCGGACCGTGGTAGGTGAGTGGTGGTGGGGATCACGGGCATGGTGTCTCTGTAGCGCAGGTACGGGGACCCGGTAGGTAGGACGACTTGAACGTCGAGAGCGGCATCCTGTATGGTTAGGTGCGTCAGCGCGAGGTACGGACAAAAAGTTGTTGAGAACTCCGGGGTACTCACACAGATGGACGCGCGCAGCCGGATGGCCTCGTCGCGGAGCCCTGAGAGCTCCTTCGAGAGTCCGGAGCTGAGTGCGCCTAGCTGGGCGCGGTATGTTGTAGGCCGGAAGGTGCGTAGCCTAGCATTCCGCGCGCGGCTTTCTATGCTGATCGATATATCAGTATAGGCGGCTCGTGAGGCGTGCACAAGTACGCATACCTGGCAATCTGATCCTGATAGTCGCGGCGCGCGAGGTTCTCGAATACGACGCCATGTCTCCCCAGGTCCGAGAGGATGTTGTCGATATCGTACAAGACGAGCTCGAGGCTGCGAAGGAGC
The DNA here is from genome assembly GCA_001304625.1 of Trametes sp. AH28-2. Classification (NCBI taxonomy): domain Eukaryota; kingdom Fungi; phylum Basidiomycota; class Agaricomycetes; order Polyporales; family Polyporaceae; genus Trametes; species Trametes sp. AH28-2. The sequence continues at coordinate 141,132 of KQ464116.1, forward strand.
GCTTCAGGAAGCCTGTTCTCGAGCCATTGGAGGACGATGGGTACGGCGCTGACCAGGCCGAGTACCCCGAGAACGACGCCGATGTAGTCAAAGAGAGAGGCCATGCGATCGACGACGAGGAGCACAGGCTGCTGGACAAGACGTCAAGATTCGCTGCTAATCGCAGCATATAAGCGATCCTGCGAGGCTTCGCGCACTGGTATCGGCGTTACGGTCGGCATTTGACAGTTTGGAAGCGCCAAACGGTGGCCGCAGGTGCTGATGAGGCGGTGCTTGTGGGCCCAAGTGGATGTCGGTGCGACGTTCATTTGCGTGGGTAGCAGTTGCCCTGCACTGGCAATTCACGTCGACGAGTTACGCAAAGCTGTCGAACACGTATAAGCAGATACTTCATGAACAGAGAAAAAAGTATCATTCGAGACGAGTACCTGTATGCTTGGGGTATGTTCAACCGCCTGAGTATGCGCTGGATTCTTCCAAGACGGCATATGTTCTCATCCTCGAGGCGTGGGCTGTGCATCCTGGCGATGTCGATTATCGCTACGACTCATGATGAGCCCCATGACCAGAGGTCGGCTGCGTGTGGCCGTTGGGACGATTGGCAGTGTTTTCGTGATGTTTTCCGCGTTCTACGACACCTTGGTCGCTGCGTGAGATGAGAGACGGGAGCGAGAAGGCGAGGTCGGCCAGATGGCTGGGAGAAGCGTCAAACGTTGTCAGATAAGATTCTCTGGTGAGGGCCGCGGTGCTGGCGCTTACACGCTTTCCTCTGGACCTCTGCCCTCCAGGGACTCTTCTGACGACACTGGGAGACTGGATAGTGTACAACGAACTGCATACATGGATCTGACTGGGGCGACTCAGCTATTCATCTCCAGTGGCATAACTCGGCGATATCTCTGCTTGCTATAGTCCCGCTAGCCCACGCCACTATATCAGAACGTCGCCCTCCCGGCGCACTCACTGGAACTGGAAATCACCAAGTACTTGGCCCTGTCGCACCACTCGCACTGCACAAGCGGCTCTTTAGAGACGCTCTCTCGCCTCATGAGCGACATGATACGGGGGGATGTCGCGCTGCTCGAGGGCTGCTCGAGGTACGTGGTCCAACCGCTCCTCCCGCGCACACGACGCTAACGTTCGCGCCGCTTAAGCTTCACCGGCAGTGCGATTGGTGATACACACTGTGTGTATGCATTCTGCTGCCTCTCCATCAAACGAGTGGTGAACCCGGTTACGTATATACCATTCAGTATCTTGTTGCGCTAGTCCTAAACATCATCGGGTCTTCCGCGCACTCTCTGGTCTTCTCTCGTCTCGCTTGGACCTCTTTTCGCTACTGCCTCGCTGCACTCTGGCTGTCTACATCCCACTTCAACTATGCTGTCTCATGGCTCGGTGCGATAACTCTCGTGTCTGTCCAAAGCGGAGGTGTGCTCGTGTGCTCTCATACGTACCTTCACCAAGAACTGAAAAGAGACAGCGTGCATAGGCGGGGATCTCTGTGAGGACGCTGCCGTCGTGTATGTTCCACTTACCTCACCTGCGACATGATCACCCATATACAGAAGTATCAATTGGTGTCGCAGCGAACAGCGTTTTCCGGTATAGTACACCTCCGGTAGGCAGAAATCTGCGACTCTGCGTGCAAAGCGTCAATTACCCGCCCGACTGAAATAAACTCAAGTGCATGCATTTGTCACGTTGACCCATCGCCCGTACTAAGCTTAGAGGTGTTATAGATCGTGAACTTGTCTGAGCACCGGGACACGAACGCACGCGGGCCCGGCGTCCTCCCTTCTCGCCGCGTCGATGAGCAAGATGCGCGTCACTCCGTGAATACGAACTCCTTCGACCCTCTCTACGCCGACCGGGGCATTCCAAAGCATCCGGAGAGCATGAAAAGTGGGCGAATTTCCGTCCGGCGCCCGTTCGTATTTCCCTCCCGCTTCCGAGACCTCTGCGGTACGCACAGAACGCTGCAATGTCAGGAGGAAAGTTGCCATAAGAGGCAGGTGACGTCGTGGGAGCTTGGCGGAAGAGGGAGGACGCCGACGAGTTTGCAGCGATATGTTTTCCCGCCGCGGCGCGCGAGGCTGAGTGAGCACTTTTGCTGACCAACCAGGACGGAACGAGGCGTTACTCAGCGAAACTTCCAAGGCGAAACGGTTCAGGACGGCGTCGCGCATGCTCTCTCTCTTTCCTGCGCCTTCGACCCGTCTGGGCGTATATGTTTTCCCACATCTGCCCATCGCGCTATATAGCGCGTGTCGCCGTCGCGTCCTCCCCTTGAACTTCCCCTCTGCTCTCTATCGCTCGCCATGGCTCCCCCGCAGTTCAACGCTCCCGCCGCCAACACTTCCTACTTCACTCCTGCCCAGTACCCGCCCGCGGGCACTGCTTACGACCCCCAGCCGGACGGCAAGCCCATCCCTCCTCTCTTCAAGCCTATCAAAATCCGTGGCGTCGAGTTCCACAACCGTATCTGGGTACGTACTTCGATCTTTGCAGTCGATTTGCACAACTCACACGTCTGCTCTCCAGCTCTCTCCCCTCTGCCAGTACTCGTCTGAGAATGGCGTAATCCAGGAGTGGCAGCACGCGCACCGTGAGTACCTGCTCAAGCAAACCCGCTCGCCCCTGTTCTGACCTCCTCGCGCAGTTGGCGGCATCTTCACGCGCGGACCCGGCCTCACCCTCACCGAGGCCACCGCCGTCCTCCCCGAGGGCCGCATCACGCCCGAGTGCGCGGGCATCTGGACGGACGAGCAGGCCGCCGCGTGGGCGAAGATCGTCGAGTTCGCGCACTCGCAGGGCCAGAAGATCGGCATCCAGCTCGCGCACGCCGGCCGCAAGGCGTCCTGCCTCGCCCCGTTCGTCAACTTCGGGCGCGTCGCGGACGAGGCCGCCGGCGGCTGGCCCGACGACGTCTGGGGGCCCAGCACGATCCCGTTCGCCCCAGAGTACCCGACCCCCAAGGCGCTCACGAAGGAGGGCATCAAGCGCGTCGTCGCGGGCTTCGTGGCCGCCGCGAAGCGCGCGGTGCGCGCGGGCTTTGATGTCGTCGAGGTGCACGGCGCGCACGGGTACCTGATCAGCTCGTTCCTGAGCCCGACGAGCAACGACCGGACGGACGAGTACGGGGGCTCGTTCGAGAACCGGATCCGGCTCGCGCTCGAGGTCGTCGACGCCGTGCGCGCGGTCATCCCGCCGACGATGCCGCTGCTGTTCCGCGTGAGCGCGAGCGAGTGGCTCGAGGAGGTCTTCCCGGACCGCCCGTCGTGGCGCTCCGAGGACACGGTGCGCCTCGCGGGCGTGCTCGCGGAGCACGGCGTGGACCTGCTCGACGTGAGCTCGAGCGGGAACTCGGCCGCGCAGAAGATCAAGACGGGGCCGGCGTACCAGGCGCACTTCGCGGAGGCGGTCAAGAAGGCGCACGGGGACAAGATCCTCGTCGGCGCGGTCGGCTCGCTCGAGAACGGGCACATCGCGAACGGCGTGCTCGAGAAGGGCCAGGCGGACGTTGCGTTCGTCGGCCGGCTCTTCCAGAAGAACCCTGGCCTCGTGTGGGCGTTCGCGGACGACCTCGGCGTCGAGATCCACCTCGCTGGCCAGATCAGCTGGGGCTTCAAGGGCCGCGCGAGGACGAAGGTGCAGCAGAACGTCCAAAAGTACGTCGTCTCGGTTTGTTTCGTGAGCGGAGACGGTAGCTGACTTCGTGCTTCACAGGTTGTAGATCCTAGACGGCATAGAACGGTCTGCGTCGGACAGAGTGTAGAATAGATTGTATAAACAGGGTAATGGGCGTATGAACCCCTAATGTTTTCGCTATTTCTGCAACGCCGCGATTCCGAGTGGATATGTCTCATGCGTAAGTGGTACGGCGCGCCCTCCACGGGAGCCTACCGCCAGCTTGGAACGTTAACGCGTACCTCCATTTCCGAAGCATGGTCCGCGTGGTCTGGTAGTGTCTGGGTGTCTTTGTAGACATCTCACGAGACGGGACCTGTCACTAATTATACCACAGTCGAGAGGGGAGGATCGCGAAGATGTGGCGGCCGGTCCGACGCCATGCCCACAAGTGAAGAGACACGAGGGTCGGGCTCGAGATATGCGTGAACGTGTATGTCAGTACGCTGATGAGGTGATGAGGCTCCCGCAACGACAGCGAGTGGCCGACTTCAAATTGAGAATATACGTCCGGCCGTCCTGGGCACTCCCTCCGTGCACATTGACGGCTAACGAAGAGTCGGTAGCAGGAAATTACGGCGATGGTGAGCGCGGCCTGAGAAGATGAGGGCGGAACGTTTTGATTCAGCCTGTGCACTCACACCTTGGCACCCTGCCGGCGGTGTTCTCCGGCGAGTCGATTCGCCGGGTCTCTCATTTCACCGCAGGAACACTTGCCTTTGCTTGAGAGGCATTTGGAGTCTGGTCATTGGGTTTCAACTGCAGAGGGAGTTGGGAACGAAGGAACCGTTGCCCGAGGAAGAACAAGAGTGAGAGCGGGAGAGCGGACCGGGTCGGATAAGTGATATCCGAGGTTATCAGCACCGAAAAAGAGAGGATTCGTGCCGGCAGGAAGCGGGCCGAGGGATTATTGACGGATAAGCGAGGTTATCTGCGCAGAAAACGGGAGTGAGCGCTTGTGGATAAGTGTTGGCGGTCGCTCTCGTCGCCGTCCTCATCCTCCTCCTCGTCCTCTGCGCCGGCGACAGCGACGACCATCCATCACACAACGGCCCCTCTGTCTTTCACGACCACTTGAGCCCATTTCTGCCACCCGCCACCGCCTTCCTCGTCTATGGCCGCCGCTGCCACGATCCCCGTCGCCCGCACCTCGTCCCCGTCCTCGCTCGACGACCGCCAGCGACAGAGCTATGCCTCCACCTCACACACCTCCTTTCTGACGGCTCCCCTTGGCTCGCCTCAGTCCCCGATGATGGCCTCTTCCTCTCGCCCGTCGTCTACAAACACCCTCGGCCCGAACGCGCGCGACTCTGACACGGTCAATCCCATCCACTCCCTCGCTTTCCCCGGCGCAAAGCAGCCGGCCCAAGAGGTCCACATCCTCAAGGTCACGGACAATGTCGTTGAGCTTGGCCAGGGGCCCGTCCCCGAACCCGTCTTGCACAAAGTCGGTGCGTCGCTCGCCCACGCCGTCCCCGGCTACCACCACGCCCAGCACCGCGAGGGCAGCGCCGACTCCAATATCGGCCCTCCTCCGCCCTCTCCGCCTTCGAGCGTTGAGGACGATGCGCCGCCACCGCAACGCAAGCAGCTCTCGTCCGCCGAGTCGTCCCCGCGCCCCGTCACATTCGAGGAGCCCCTCCAGCGCACTTCCTCCGGCTCCCGAACCCAGTCCGTCTTTCCTCGCTTCTCCTCGTCCTCCCAGGGCCTCCGCCACCGATCCTCGGCCGAGACGAGGTCGTCACTACGGACGTCCACCATCGGACAAAGCAGCGCGCTCGACACGGACGAGCCCAGCACGCCCCATGTCTCCAAGAGCTTGCCTCTCCCCTCCCAAGCTGGCTCGCACGTTTCCGTAGATGGCTACCTGCAGCCTCCGGTCGCGCACAAGCCCTCTCGGCGCAACACCATCGGCTCTTCGACCCTACAACCGAATCAGTCGCCACCTCGCCCGTCGCGCACTATGACGATGCAGCCACATCAAACGACGTTCGAGGACGCGGGCGAGCTCGCGGACGACATCGAGCTGCAGGCCGAGCAGATACGCCGCGAACGCATGTCCAAGAGGGCGAAGGCGCAGCAGGAGGCCGAGCGCGCGCTCACCCGCACCGCGACCACGCTGTCGCGCGTCGATGACAAGCCACTGGTTGGGAACCTGATCGGGGAGGACCACGTCAACTACGTGCTGATGTACAACATGCTTACGGGCATCCGCATAGCGGTGAGTGCCAAGTATCTCGTGGTGCGCGCGTCTGCTCATTCGGCACAGGTATCACGATGTCAGGCGAAGATCAGGAGGCCGCTGACGGCGGAGGACTATACGGCACGGCACAAGTACTCGTTTGACATGTGCGTACCGCGTTACCGTCTCCCGTCTCCCGTCTGAGTTCTTTGCAGCGTCGGCAACGAGCTCACGCCGTCCGCCAAGTACGACTTCAAGTTCAAGGACTACGCGCCTTGGGTCTTCCGCGAGCTGCGCGAAGACTACTTCCAGCTCGACCCCGCCGATTACCTCCTCTCGCTCACGGCAAAATATATTCTATCGGAGCTCGGGTCGCCGGGCAAGTCCGGGTCGTTCTTCTACTTCTCGCGCGACTACCGGTTCATCATCAAGACGATCCACCACAGCGAACACAAGTTCCTGCGGCGGATCCTTCCGCGGTATTATCAACATGTGAAGGAGAACCCGCATACGCTCCTCTCGCGCTTCTACGGCTTGCACCGCGTCAAGCTCCCGCACGGGCGCAAGATCCATTTTGTCATCATGAACAACCTCTTCCCCGCACACAAGGACGTCCACGAAACGTACGACCTCAAGGGCTCGACGGTGGGTCGCGAGTACCCCGAGGAGAAGGCCGCGCAGAACCCGCGTGCGGTCCTCAAGGACCTCAACTGGATCAAGCGCCGCAAAACGCTCGAGCTGGGCCCGGAGAAGCGCGCGCTCCTCACCGAGCAGCTACGCCGCGACTCGGATCTCCTCAAGGACCTCGGCGTCATGGACTATAGTCTCCTCGTCGGCATCCACAGCATGCGCCGCGGGAACAGGGACAACGTCCGGAGGAACACGCTTCGTGTCTTCTCGGTAAGTACTCTCTTCTCGACGTGTTTTGTTGCTATCGCTGACGCTGCGTCTGCGCGTACAGCCCGATATGCCGGTTATCAACCGGAAGAAGACGATCGGGAAGGGCCCGCAGTCGCCCGAGGCGATCGCGATGCGCCGTATCATGCGCGAGGCGGACCCGCAGAGCCTGGGGTCCGCGACGATCACGCTTCCCGAGGAGGACACCGGCGAGCGCCAGCACTTCATCTTCTACCAGGACGAGGGTGGGCTGCGCGCGACGGACGAGGCGAACGAAGGCCTCGACACGATCTACTACCTCGGCGTCATCGACATCCTCACGCCGTACAACACCTTCAAGAAGCTCGAGCACTTCTGGAAGGGGCTCAGCGCGGATCGGGTACGTTTCTTTTTTCTTGCGCGTGCGTCTTCGTATTGACGCGTGTTGTTCGTCGTGTGTAGCATAAGATCAGCCCGGTCCCCCCCGCGGAGTACTCGGCGCGCTTCTTCGCGTTCATGAAGGCGATCATGCGCGGCGGCGGGGGCGGCGAACGGTTCATGGCCGACTCCTCCTAGCATCGCCGCGTCTCCGCCTCGCCCCCGCATCCGCACCTTGCTTGTGCTCGTATCGTCTCGTGTCTCGTCTCGCGGCGCGGGCGCCCTCGTGCATCATTCTCTCCCTCGCGCATCCCCGTCGCCCGTGTAGCGTCGACGTTTAGATCATCGGACTAGTCCCCTGCTGCACCCTCGCATGTGTACACTCGCGTTCGCTCACATCCCCACCCCCCTCCCCTCCACACGCACCATCCCACC